>JACEVL010000532.1:420000-425000 GCA_020284085.1 Aporrectodea caliginosa
GGAGGAGTCATATCAGGTACCAGCGCTGGACTCGCTTGCCAACCATGGACCTACATGATTATGGGTTAGTATCATCATGCGCAGATTGTTTTCAGCCTTTGAGACATGGTTTAGACTCAATTTATGTTCTGGTTTATTGATGCTTTCACGAGCTTCTCTTGATAGTTCTTTAAAGATGCGGCATATAAGTGTTCTGAACGACTGACTGAATGAATGAATGAAGTGTATAACAAACTTGCATAAATTATACATCACATCATGTATAGGCTATAAGCTATGCCCCTATCAGTATGCGGCACCATCAATTCAACAATAACAAAAAGCAATTTATCTCCATGTATAACTAACAGGTGGTCTGAGTTACGATGCATTGCTCTACGGGGCTTTCGCAGACGGTGAGCAGATACGACCAGAGAACGACTTGACCTATGACCCTCTCGGTGGTATTGAAATGATGGACAGCTATTCACTAGACAGTCACTTCAGGTAATACATCTAATTTACTTTGTTCTCTGTGTCGTAAGTTTAATTAAGAAAGGATTTAATTGAGAATGTGATGCCCTTTATATCGATAAATATGATCTCTGGTAAAAACAATATGATTGGACTTTGCAGGCAAGCAGAGTTAGCAGACTTAAACATACGAGAGACATTCGGACAGACATGCAGACAGATAGACCAAACGCCATACTGAATCGTCGTATACAAGCGCATATAGAGGGACAGGCAAGAAGAGAGCGATAATAACAAATAAATGAATATATCATATATAACTGTATATTTATAAGAATTATGTATAAGTATATATGTATGAGTATATATGTATAAGTATAATATGTACACAATAATGTATAAGTGCATATGTATATATGTATACGTGTGGTTTTAGCGAGAGAGGACGTGAAGGTCGTTTGATTCGTCTGCTCTCAGACACTAAAGATCAGTCACGTGGGGTCCAATATGGCTTCGGTGTAGACGAAGACACAGCTCTCGTCGTTTACGACGTCAACACTACGCAGGCTACAGGAGAGGTATCGCTCTAGTCCTTCCCATCACCATCCTCCCCATCTCATCACTATCATTATGATAACGATGATGATAATTTATCATCACAATTATCATCATCAGAAGGAGCAGCATCACAACGAGAAATGAACAATTGCTTCTTCTCTCATATCGAGACTGTGTAGGATCTCGTGTTTGTGAATAACAGACTGTGCAATTTTTTAAATTGCAATTCATCTCTACTAAGGAAGTTTGAGCTGCATTGCCATGTGCAGTTTCTTGGACCATAAGAAGTTCCACGTATCATGCACAGGTATACCCCACACGGAGATTCTATCAAGGTTTTCGATAGCCCTTGTCGTTCTTCCGTCTCAACCACAATGTACTCTTCAACCCCACGATCACCCTTCTGGTGACTTGTGTTGAAAGTGGCGCATCATAAGTGATCGATTAACTTACCCTGCCTTACCTTACAATGCTCTTATCCGAACTTATGTTTCGCTAATCTACTAAATTTTCAAAAGTTAACGTTACTTTTAAAACCCTTTAGATCACAATTGAGAGTAGTTGAAACTACAATGGATCATTGTAGGTGGTTGGCCGTGCAGGAGTTCTGATGGTAGATTTATCCACTTCGTCGCTGGATACCACAGCTCCATACTTCACGATCCGCCGTATCACTGGTCACTACTTGACCCACGGTGACCACATTGACCTGACCACTCGTGAGGTCCAGTTCGACACAACCTGGAAATACGACCTGGCCGGCAGGGAACGCTACCTTTACGCTCTGACGTCGAATCATATCTTCGGTGGTGTCATTGAGATAGGGGAAAAACCGGAGTTTGTGCGGGTGTCAACAAGTCTTTTCGACTCCAGTATGGACACGGTGACCAGGGGCACGACACTAGAAGTAGCGCCAAGGTTCCTCGTCACTTTCAACCAGGACACCGCCATCTCGCGAGGGTTTGGGGGATATTCGCCGGTCACTGGCGTATGGGAAATCTCGTACAGCGATTTATTCATAGACATCGAACAGGCCTAGAGGGAAGAAACATCCTTGCACAATGGAACAGGCATGAATCAACAACCACATATCTGATATAGGACATGTCTCACCTAAAAATAATTTCACGAGCGAACTATAATAAACACCCAAATAGTTTGTCGTGCGAACATTTACTAGGCCTATTTGTTTTAGACACAGGACTGCATAACACATTTATGAATATTACAAGTACAGAACAGTAAAAAGTAAAAAGTAAAAGCCATTTCTTTAAAAACGTTTGTTGTTCAAGGAATGTGTGTATTAGTAAGGTTTATTAAACTGTACCACATATCTCGTGCACTACACTTGTATTGCCAATTGTCTACGCTTTAAAATCTCGTTGTGTTCTAGCTGCATTTGTACATTTAGTGTTTAAGTTTTTCTAATGAATCGACAGAAGTGGTCATTAGCGTACTATAACTACAAATGCCTTCGTCTCGTTTTCTCTATTGTTGTTGAGGTGTCTTGGAAGAATCTTTCGTCACTGACTTCACTGATTGTGATGATCCAGAGGTGATTGCAAAAAAACCTATATTTTCAGTGCCTGATTGCACTTTGTCAACTTGACTGCTTGAAAATCTTGTCATCAACTGAACTTAGTTTAATATTCTGCTGTCACCCAGAACTTTTCGAATGCAGCCTTCAAATGGGTAACTCAGCTCCAACCACCTGTTCATCAGATTTATAGTACAATCCATCACTTGTGTTGCTTCTTCAGAATACGGCGCAATGTGTTTTTGTGACCTCCACCCTACTGCTAATTAATCATCATCATTGAGTCCCGTCAACATTGGTCCTGCTTCTCGATACACAGCGAACAAGTTTTCCAACCGACATCTGGTGAACGGGTCGTTATGAATCCTAAAGTTAATCCGCAAATGAAACTTATTCCTATAGGAAACCGACAACTGGGCGAAGATGAACCTGTAGTCAATGCGTCAAATAACAAGGATCTAGTCAGTATCTAAAATAAAATTAATCAATAAATTAAGGCTTCAAATGTTAAAGTCAGGGCAATCGTTACTAATAAGAGATTACCACGCCAGATGTTCAAAGACATTTACTAGCAGCTGTATGAATCCTCGTTATGCCTCACTCTCAATAATATAATCCAATCTAATTTGCCCCATTAGAACTATACCTATTATAGTGCTGAACAGTGCATTATCCAGGCCCAAAGCAATAATAGTACTATGGTCTCTAATACTATAACTGCATAATCATGCATTGATGTTACTTGTTGCGTCTTGACAGCAAGTTATTAAATAAACGAAAATACAATACAATACTGTGTCATCTCATGTACGCTTGCGTATTTGCCCATAGATTCTATGTAGGCCTACATGTAGGCCAACTATCCTTGACGACTATGTAAATGTTACTGTACATGTTTTTATAATTATAGCGACCGTATGACCTCGGCCCTGCTCATTTTTCAGTGAATTGATCGGGTGAGATCCTTCACCATCGCTGCAGTCTGTACGTCTTGCAATCTGGCCTTTATCTCGTACCTGGACAGAATTTAATCGCGTTGAGAAAGATGTGGAGACCGTCATATGTTCAGCGGACGATATCTTGGCTTACCTATAAAGGCCCTGCTATCTGTTGGATATAATTATTTGACGACACAATTGGCCAACCAGGGACATATTCATATTCATTCCTTAGTTTCTATTTTAAACGGTCAGTCAGTCAGTCGCTGGATAGGTCAGTCTGTCTCGGTCGGTCAAACTATTGCTCACTCACACGACAATTTATGGTAACGCAAATGAGGCCAACGCACGTCTAAAAATAAATCCGTTATTAAAGTAAAACTCGTCTTTGCGAGTAGACCAACCTATCTGGATCGCGATGAAGGTTCGTTCAGAGGTGCTGCTGGTTCTTGTCGGGTGCTTGGTGGCTCTGACTCAGACCAAGAACCTCGTTCTAATCGGTGGAGGACTTAGCGACGGAAACACGGAAATATGGTCAAAGATCATCGAATTGTCTGTAAGCAGCTCAATACGTATTCGATATAAAGTTGCTGCATATGGCTCGTAATACATTTTATTAATTAATTAACGGTCTGTTTATTAATAGGTCCACTGCTTTCTTGCTTTCTTTATGCTTACATTTCTTTATCCTTTCCATTATTGATTTATCTGCGTTACGTTAATGTATTTTATGTTTTTCTACGTTTATTAATTTTATGTTTCCCTGCTTTCCTATTTCCTCTCTTTTCTCCTTTCGTTTCTCTCTTTCCCTTCTTCTTACCTTGCTCCATTCCCTTTATTCATGGGCGTCCGCAGGGGGGGCGCAAGGGGGCGCATGTCCCCCCTGGATTTGCGAATATATTTGCAGAGACATTTTGATCATTTGTATATTATTATTACAACACGATTTTCAACGTGATTACCGGAAAACACTAAATTCTTTAGGTAGTTATTTAAAATTAACACAGACATCGTGAGATTAATTAGTACCATAATAGTGTACCGACCGTTAAAATACGGTACGCTCTACAACTAGGACATAATATATATCTGTGCTTAGGCATATTTAAAAAAACTTAACGTATAGAGTTCTCTCTTTTTAATATGGAAATTCATATTGTTCCGAGACGGCGAAATGCATTCAGTCGTATCGGCTAATTCCTATCGTATTCCTTGTGTTTTTTTAGCCGATAGCTTGCGAGAAAACAGATCTGGCTGGTGAACCGCGTAGTCAGGACGTTGTAAATATGCATATGATATATGTACCCTTCCTTAGACCTATATATATATATATATATATATATATATATATATATATATAAACATATATAATTGACACTGGCTGGAGCGACTAAGTAATCAGCTTCGCTTAGAAAGTTAGATGCCATCTATTACTAGGCCTAACACACGTTCTGCCAGACTTTTTAAACATACCCCACTGGCTTCGGAACCAGTCCAAAGCCTGGATGAAGGAG
>JACEVL010000532.1:430000-442500 GCA_020284085.1 Aporrectodea caliginosa
CTGGTGACTTACTTCTGAGATTCAAATCTCAGGTTACCGCGGTACATACACTCAAACAATCATATGACTGCCAGTAACTTTGAACTCATGTACAGCGCCCTTTCCTTCGGCCTCGGCTGAGCTACGGCGCTATACAAATCGTCTTATTATTATTATTATTATTATTATTATTATTATTATTATTATTATTATTATTATTATTATTATTATTATTATTATTATTATTATTATTATTATTATTATTATTATTATACACGAGGGTAACTTTAGTGGTGCGACATTCATTCAAACGGGAAGCGCGGTGGCGAAGAATCTCACCCGATCAATTCACTGAAGAATGAGCACCAGCTCACATAGGACTATGTATCCTCATATAGTTGTCGTTGTGTAGTTTTTCATCCCAGAATAGAGCAACAAAGTGAAGTAGCTTCTCACGTTCAAATTTGCAATAAGTGTCAAATTACAAGTACAATTACAATTACAACAAGCTTTCGTCGGTCAGAAAGCATGCCCGTGTACAGCGAACACGTTTTCAAAATAGCCATCTGGCGAACTGGTTTGCTACGAAGCCAAAAAGATTCCTCCAATGACTTTGCCAAAACCATTCCGATATTAATGGAACCTATGGTTCCAAAACGAACTCAAGTTAATACGACTTTGGTAAAGGATGTAACCAGCGTCTAAAACAGTCAAAGAAATCGAGGTCTATAGGCAAACAACATAACACTGCCTTGATATCTTCCCAACTGCACTTCAGCTCGCAAAGCAAGTGACAAGTGGACATGAAATCGCTATGATTTCTCGGAAATGTTCTTTAGTAAGCTATCTTGGTGTTGAAGCATTATTCTTGCGGATTTTTGCTATGGTTGAGCACTAGTGAATAGGCTGTCTTATCGGAGATGGTAAGAGGTATTGGAAGATTTCATAACATGTCTTTTAGATGAGAGCTTTGTGAGATTTCAATGCCTATGCTTATTTCCGGCATCATTAAACTTGCTTAATTTTAAATTAATAAACGTTAAATAGTTAATCTAATACTGTCCAGTTATTTCCAGAATAGAACTTGAAATATCGTCCATTTACAAGTTTAATAATTAGGCGATTTGTTAAACTAATCATTCGCGTATTTCCTTTTAACTACAGAATTTATGCTTGAAATTAATTCTGCAGCGTAAAAATGAAAGTAGGTCTAATACCAGCGATTGATAACAAACGTCTTTTCGGCAACATTATCTCAGAAGCTTGAATACTGACTTCGATGGATTCTTTGGTGAAATTGTAGCGCCGCATAAACTATAATCAACTAACTGGGAAACATTTCCGTGCATTCCTACTTGCTACCGGCACCTTCACTTGTTTATGAACGGTGACCTATACCGGGAAGTTGACGCCACAGGATAACCTATGAACCTTAGACATGGAGGCAAAGGGTAGCCATGTCAGACGCCACTTTGAAGAGAAGGGGAGAAGCCTACTAACAGTATCGCCGAGAGAGTCTGCAGAATGCAATAAACCCCAAAATGATCAATCCATAAGCCGGATAAAATCATTATTGAGTCGATTATGCGTCGGTCGCAGCGAGCGCCACAGGCGCTCAAGGTGTTGCTGAGCTAATTCATTTTCGGGCTTGTCGTACGGGGCGCTCTCTGATGTCCGCAACTCGTGGCTGCAGCCCGTGGCAAAGATTTCGTGAAAATTGACGGCCATTTTGCCCATAATGCCTTGCACCTCTGATCTGTTTATTGTCAAAGCGAATTTTGACGTCGTTAACGAAAGGCGGGAGCTTCTCCGTCCGTAACAACATTAGCTCTGCAAATCGGTGAAAATACGGATAATCCTGAGGCCACTTACGCCTCAGGAATTACGCAGAGGTCGCCGAAACAGTTGTGGACAGGCGTCTCCTTGAGTGAAAGTTTCGCCAAATTAAAACAGGCGAAAACCTCAAAAAGAGCACTTTAAAGAGCTCCTGATTGATCGTAAAGGGCGTGTAATGTCTGCCTATGCTTGGCGCGAACAATGCGAGAAACTGGGATGTCACCGCGGATTTACCGCACAAGTTACGAATTGGTTCGTCAATAAGAGAACAAGGGACGACAAGACCGGGACGAGAGTACAGAAGTGGCACCACGTAAAAGAGTTATTGCAACGAATGGGTAGCTAGCCTACCATTGTAAACAATACTATTCTAGATCATTCTCAAGGACACTCATGTTGACTACTGTGGCTTTTCTGGCATTTCAGTCAGCTCTGAACTAACGGTTCCTCTGACCAATCGGATGTTGACCAGGATGAAAGGAAGGAACCAAGGTAGAAAGGAAGAAAGATACGAAGATCACATTTGCGGCTGCAATGATTCATGGAAGGCAGTTTGCAGGCGGAAGAAACTGCAGATTCATCTAACCGATAATAATTGTCTGATCTTAGTGAGAACTTTGATGACGACACAAAATTCTGCACTGATGTATAATACGAGTAGATCTAATTGTTTAAAAAAATTCCTAGCATTACCTACATAATTAAATGATCGATTGAATCACATAATTATGCTTGCATGTAATGTAACTGAAATACACATGCAATGCGTGCGTGCGTATATATTAATAGCTTCGCCTCAGAGTGAATAGGTTCATTTGACCATATTATACCAGTCCAAGCCCGGATACTAAGGAGGGTTTAATAAGCGATGCAGATTCTTCTGCCAAGAGAAAGAAATGGAAAGAAAATATTAATCCGATTTATGGCTATAGGTATCAAAGAAGATGTAAAACAATCTAAAATTTCGAGAATTAATTGCTCTCCTCAGTCTCCTGTGACAAAAACGATAAGTGTTATCATTGTAATCTGGCATTTATAAAGAGCCACTTCAAGAAAAACTCATCAGTGGCGATCCCGACCCGAAACAGTGTCAAATAAAAGAGACTTCAGGCGCTTTCTAAACTGGGGAAGAGACAAACTGAGAAGCTCTCGAGACGCAGGTCTCGAGAAAGGTGTTTCCAGCTGGTGCGTCCAACATAGATAAAGCTTCTGGAATCTGGACTGGGCTGCAGCAGTACGCAAACGAGGTTGGCCTACAGTCGTGTAAACTGAGATCTGATGCAACGACCCCCTCCCATGAAGAGACATTCAATCAATGCCTGGTGAAGGCCTATTAGAAGCTTAGGCCTAAAGAAATCTGGAGTCATATATCTACGTGTAACCTTAAGGCCTTAAGAAATCTGCAGTCCTATAACCTGCGTGTAACCTTAAAGCCTAAAGAAATCTGCGTGTACACTTAATACTTCACTCTAAACACTTGTTGTTTTAAATGCATATATCTGCTAACCGACAACATTGTCTCAACTGTTGCATAGTTTTACGCAACAATTCCAACAGATTTCTGCGCCGAGCAGGCAGCTAAGCATCAGCTGTGAGTTTCGCTTCTGCCATTTGTATATACACTGACAGTCAAATGACACTGGATGAAGAACATTACATCGATCGACGGAAATTTCGAAAACGAATTCCCTACTTCTGCGGCGGAAAGCCCGCCTCGCAAATGCATCGCTCGTTACCGAATTAATGCAAGCCGACACTGTTGAAGCATTTTACGGCAAGATTCGTTCAATTGCGATTATTAGCGGAACCAAGTGTGTCCCGTTGGAAACTGGACACGTCCGTGGACACAGATACTCGTGAGAGTTACGTCAACACTGCAGGATGTCTCGGATTCCAGCCGCAGCGCCCGCTAGAGCTGCTGGACATGCAGTGTTGGATTTGAGGTAATCCCTTCTGAAGCAATATTCGTTGACAATGCGAGGAGTAGCTTCAGAGGACCACATTGTGGTTTAAGGGGACTTACTGATTTCTTGAAACCGACTCTTAAATATAAGTGGGTTTATCGGTATACATCGATTTCCTGGCGGATAAAATTATAAGTGGAATGACAACAACAATAACAACAGCCTATAGCTATGGCGGTCCATTAGCGCTTATCATATATAGGCTATATATGCAGTCTAAAATGAATTATAAATAATTAATTATAAATAGTTATCGATGCCGTCACTTTCACTGCCACTATAGGTCCAAAGGGGAAGTTGATTCCATAGCGAAGGGCCAATGCAGGTGAACGGGACTGGGCGTTCTACACGAGGAACAAAAAGGTCTCGCAGCGGGCGAAGGGAAGCAGTCCCAAGCCTGGATAAAGGCAGGATGGTAAGATCTGCAAATGAGGACAAGTACCTTTATCTGGATCGCTAAGATGAAGCCAATGTAGTTGTTCAAACATGAATGTAAGATAGAAATAGTTACCGATGCCGTTACCTTCACTGCCGCTATAGGACCTAACATGATTAGCCTACTAAATTATTATAACTTCTACTCGCAGTACCAGTCCCAACTCCTCCCAAGCCTGAGTAAAGGAGGAGGGCGACGCTAATAATCTTCGTCCCGACATAGAAACTAACCACTGTATCTACTTCCACTCATACAAAATGCGAGGACTGAGATCCACGCGGTTAACACTTAATGTAGGCCTATATATACGCGAAACCTAGCGTCAATCCACGAACAAATCGCTTTTATAGGGATAGAGTAATTAATAACACAAACCTGTTACAGCGTTACTAATAACCTGCTAAGCTGTTTACTAATCGTGGAGTAGACTAATTCGTTTATCGCAAATTGATAGCTTAGCATTGGCAATTATTTGTCATTCATTTGCTTTATCTGCTCTATCAACGCAATTACTCTGATCTCTAAAGCTGCCACGGTCGCGATAACAAATATCTCCAAGACCGACCGTATACAGTGCGGCCAACGCCTAATGCATGCGCACTCCATTCCAGTATAACAACCTGTATGGCAGTCCATTTAGCTGTCTTCGGCCTACTCTGATGGTCCGGATCTGACCGGGTTTCTTTCCGTCTCAGGCCGGAATCGCCGAATCTTAAATCTTTTCCCAGTTTCCGACGTGATCATCATTTATTTGGCAATTGCACTGGACGCGCGGGTATCGCCGCCAACTCTCACTTGACTCTCGCCTCAGTCCCGCGATCAGGCGTATCTCGGGCAAACGTACTGGAAATCGCTACAAGAGTTTAATGGTCTCCGACGATCATTAGACGTGCCTTGCACGAGATGGAGAAACACTCGTGGATAAATAAGTCGCAATTACGATCGATAAAGCCGTTTTATGCTCGTCACTCGCCAGTTTGGGTAAGAGCAATTTAGAGTAAGACTCAACTGTGGCCGGACTCGACCAGTTTTGACAACCTGAGACTTCGGATAGGAGAGACCGAGCTCTCTGGCAGTTGATAATAACCGATTTGGCGACTGCAGGCACTCGTCTTTATCTCTGTGCATTTTGATCTCGGTTGTGAAAACAGAATGCACGAAGCTTAGGATGTTACTCGGAACACACACACCAGCTCTGTTAAGTCAAGCTTGCAGCAAGTGAGCAGGATTTATTGGGGGCGGCAAGTACGTATGCACGCCCTGTTAACGTTACGACGTGACACACAAAGTAACATTGTATTTTGCTATCACCTGAACACCCTAATTATAACATCCAGTGGCGTAGCAAAGAATTTTTCGGTCACCTGTTCAGTTGCATACCCCAACACGCCTGTCGGTCAGTATTTTAATGCAACAACAAATAATTCTATTTTGATGTCCTATGTATAACCAGAGGATTCAGTGAACCCGTTGAACCGAATATTGCTGTGCCGACGCGTGCTTCGTCTTATAACTTTATATCATGTATGTATGTATGTATGTATGTATGTATGTATGTATGTATGGACATTTATATAGCGCCTTACAAGAAACTCACGAAGGCGCTATGGATTCGTCGCGAATCGATCCCTGTTGGCCAACCCAGAAGCTTTGGACTGGGCCTGGTATTCAGTTGAGACACCGTCAATTACTCATGTCGAGAGACCAGAAATTGCACTGAAGTGTTACTGGACACTGGACACAGCTTACGGCATATCTCACAGGTATCGGTAGAGCAAAAGCATAAACATCGGTGATCAAACAGCGTCTATATACACAGCCACTGTATACAAAGCACATAAACTTTGAATATGCAGCGAAACATCCTGGCTTTTAGTTATAGTTACTCATGAATTTTTACATGTTCATGACCATGTAGCTAGACATCCAAACTCATACAGTGGTAAACCGGAATTTTACAATACAATACAAAACTCGTTTATTGAAAACTCAGGAGCTGGCAAAACGCAACTTCAACTTATATATATACTATAGCGTCAGTATTGAATATTTATAGGTTACAGCTCTTATTTTATTGCGTATTAGTATTGGAATGCGAGGAAAAATACTGAAGCGATGATTGGGCCAAAGTTGATAATCTACCCTATAATTAGGCTTAATCATCGTTTCAATGGTATACTATAGGTCTAATTTGATAATCTATCTCATAAGCTAATGACGTCTGTATGTTGTTATATAATACACAATGCTCAGATGTCCACCAGAATTCCTCACAGGGTAAGTATAAGAACGCAACAGAACAACAGTCGTGAAAGAAATAATACTGATTGTTTTAATGAAGGATGTCGCTGTTGTTACTGATTATGGAACAAATCAGAGCGAAAGTCATAAATAATTGTCTGACAGAAAAGCCAGTCACTGATGGTACTAAAGCTTTTCCAACAATGAGGGAGCGGCTAAGGAGAGGCCAGATGATAGCAAACGGTGGCAAAAACTATTTTAGGACATAGCAACAAATTCCCTCGCACAATTAAAATGTGATTGGAAGACTTCAGGGGCAAGGGTTTCAGTAGAAAGAAAGGGACATAGACTCCTGGGGCAAGGGTTTCAGTAGAGGGACTTTCCAGTAGACTCCTGGGGCAAGGGTTTCAGTAGAGGGAATGGCTATCCCGCAGACCCGCACCCGATCTGTCAGTGACAATAAATTAACAGAAAATGTTAGCATCGTGACGTTCCCAGCTGTTACGACGGCGAATGTACTTCCGGTGAGCTCGACCTTAACCTTTGAAACTGGTTCAGATGTTCTTTCGCCTTCAACCTCAACGCGTCGATGCTGGACTTTCTGACGTCCAGTCGGTCAGTGGGCTGCAGTCCAGGCGTGCGTGGCCGAGGTCCTCCATCCATTCTGGATAGGACTGGACAGTGAGGACGTAGCATCTCCGGCGGAGGGGACGCTTGGGCGGTCATGCGTTGAACCACTGACGCCAGGGCGAGGAAAGAGTTCGGCGACGAGCTGGGAGGGTAGGACCTGGACTGGTGGTACGCTGCAGAGGACGGGAGGAAGGACCCGCTGAAGGATCGCTGTAGGTCCGTCTTGTTGCCACCGTAGGGGATGTAGTGTCTGCGCTGGCCGAGAAGCCCTGGGTGTCCACCGCCGGGCGACCCGAAGTTTCCAGCGGCCTGTTGGAGGGTGAAGAGGGGGTTTACGACGGCGGCCAGGCGGGCGGCGATGAGAGGATCGGGACCGGTGTTGAGATGTGGGTTGGAGATGTGGGCGAGAGATGCCCCAAGGGAACATCCGTCCGAAGGGAAGAAGGTGGGACTGTCGTGACCCAACATCTTCTCTCGCTTCCGCCACTTAGCACGGCGGTTCTGAAACCACACCTGAGTCAAAAAAATAAAACAAAAGAATAATGCCACAAACCGTATAATTATAAATGCACATGTTTTCCTAAGGCGACTGTATACACGGCCTCGAACCCTGCCCAATTTCAAGGAATTTATCGGTGATATCCTTCACACTATATATATACCGTTGCCCGTCTGAAACTTTGCCACGTCATTTAAGGTCACCTTGGCGGACCGTGATAGTCCGAGAATCAAAATATCTGAAATTTAATCACGATCGGTATTTGACTCGGCATCAGTATCCTTTCTCCCAGAGGCGCCTTAGCGTACGCTTTACCAATTGTGCATCCGAAGCAACTCACAATAAAATGCCTGTATTGTATTACAATATACTGTTATGCTTTTATGCTGAACTGCATCTTTCTGTACCCATGGGTTCCCAACCTTTTTCAGAGCAAGGCACCCATTCCAAAAGTCAAAGGCACCTTAATTGCCTTAATTTCACTTATTGTTCTTCCAGTTAGTTCCTTATTTTAATGACGAGCAACATTCGATTGCATTCAACCGCAGCGTTGCGGCTTTTCTACACTACTTTTAGTTTTAAAAAAGTCAAATCCCGACGCCCCCTAGTTCGAAGTCCGACTCACACCTCAACGTGGTGAGGGGTGGCAACAGTCAGTAGGGGAGTGCCTGCTGAGGCTATGCCATCAGTGGTGAAGGTCTTGGCTGAAGTACCACCTCGGGGGCGCTACGCGAGGTGGACAGGCTCAGCGGGGAATCCCCTGAAAAGCTGGCGTTGTGACGTGGGCGGCATCGCCGCCTCTGATACCAAAAGATAGTGGATATCAGAGCCAGTCCTAAGCCTGGAACTCTCTTTAAGGGAGAAGTGCGTAGAGGGTCGAACGGATGGGTGCAGATACTCCGTTCGTAAAGAAAAACTTTGTATGAAATCCAATGCAAGCATTGGACTCCAAACGGGCCTCGGCCCATGGATCTGATGCAAGCGTTGGACATTCAAACGCAGTTCGGCCCATGGATCTACTGATGATGATGATGATAGCCCAATGCCAGTAGTGATAATCAGTAGCTTTTAACGTTTTTGACAGAAAAGGCTGCACAAATATTATAGAAAAGTAAAGTGAACTTAAAACTGGCCATACATTCGCGGCATCCCTTGAGCAGGTTCAAGGCACCCTTGGATGCCGAAGAACCCAGGTTGGGAAGCACTGTTCTGTCAAGTCCTATTAAGTATGATAATATTGGCTTCCGTTGCATAGCATCGTATCACATGTCATATCATATCGTATAATTACATATCATGTCAGATTGCATTATCCTGTAATATATTACATCGCATTGTATCGTAATGCAAATGCAATGCAGTATATCACACGACCGACGGCCTTTATCGTTGATGCAGCGAATCGAAGGTTTTGCCCTCTTACATGTACTTAATTGCTTCCGAAGTTCATTTCCAATACCTTATATCTTCACTTTTAAATTAATAGAAAACCATGTATCTTATGCACCTGCATCGCTAGTCTACACAGCAGAGCCCTCATTTGACCACCTGGTCGTACTTCATAGTCCTAACAAGCGGTCTCGTAACTCCCTCGTCATCGATCACTTTCGCAAGCACAGTTCTTATCATCCGTCATACATTATTATATTACGGTAAGTAGTTCAGAAGCCGTGACTCATGCGCTGATCCTCTTAGCGCCACGCTGAGCTACTTCGTTCAACCGGAATTTTTGCCTGCTATGCGCACCCTTTGCCTTCTGTCTGACGCTCGGTTCAGGTTTCATATTTTTTTACCCGCACAATAGTTGTAATTGCAAGTCTAAACAGCACCACCACCCAAAGAGAGACTTATCAGTGGCGCTCCAGACTGGGCATTCCTCACAACAACAACACGATCGAAGTCTTGCGCTGTCCAGCGCGTCTTGTCCAGTCAGAGGCGCTCCAGACTACAGCGAGGACACTCGGAGTTTCACGCCGAAGCCCATGAGCAATTGCGAGTGAAGGACTTGCCCAGGGGCAACGCGGCGGCTTGAAGTGGAGTCGAACCTGCAAATGCAAGGCACCGAACATACGGGTACATCCCTATGTCACAATCCGAAGCTATAGCGCGCTTGTTGGCCTCCTCTGAGCTGCGCCTGCTCTTTAGGACTATTACTGAAGCGCTTTCATTAGATTCAAAACTGTACTTTTTCCTGGAGTCGGGAGCGCCTCTGAGTAGTCCGTATGAAGGGGCGCTATATAATTTCATGAATGAATGTCAAATTAGGGGCTTCTGCCAGACTTTGCGAGAGATTGTTGCCATTCCGGGACGCCCGTAGTCACTCGATATAAAGGCCGCCATCCCTCTGCGCTCCGTTTACACAAGGGGACTTATAATATATCCCCGTTGTTGTAGAATTGCCTATGTTAAGAACCGAGCGTCGTTCATCGTGCTGAGGTCCAGTGTACTAGAAACGGGAACTCCCCTCGCAGCGACCTAATGTTATAAGGACTGAGTGTCAATGGATATTCTAGTTTTGATTAGACTTAAACCTAGCGCTGTCGAACATCCGATGTTGAGCCAACAGTGTCAGGTGTGAGTAGAACGCAGAATGTAAAATTCATCGTACAACTTGTCGAGTTTATTGTGCGAAAAAATAGTCCAATATTAAATTCTGGTGAAGTGGATATCTACACCAAATTCCGGGACAATTTGGAATCAATCCGGGACACGGGACGCACTAGGCCGATTCCGGGACTGAATGAATCCGGGACGGTTGGCAGCCCTAGAATGAATAGAATGGTCTTCAAGCGGTTGTAGAAAAGAGGCAAAGAGAGACTTAAGCGTTCATGTCGCAGATTGTTAGGCAACTTATTCCAGGAGGTAAACTTCTACGCTGGACCGTTGGGGATCCACAATGATACCACTATAGCTCGTAACTTCTCCGCCAAACGCCTGATAAGCGATAGGAAAAAGAAGAAGAAAGGAAGGATGGAAGGAGATAAAGGCAGAGGAAGGAAGGATTATTTCCAAGTGGATGATGACCAGCTGAGCAGAAAGAAACTCGTGCGGAAAACACGATTTGCGTCAGTATACAAGAAAAGAGGAGAAATAATTGAATCCTCAAGTGAGACGATTGTCCGGGGGGCGACGGGGCATCGGCGGCTGTCCCTTGCAAGTCCCAACTGATCTAAGTAGGGGCGTTTGTGCTTTAATTGTCTCGTGAAATCAGTTCAGCTGAGAGATCGTGGCTGACCATCTGCCGGTCTATTGACCCCGCTCTTCTCGGGGGACTCCCGCAGCGAACGGTGAATGGGGTAAGCAGGAGAGGGGACTCCGGCTGGATGTCAATTAGGATGCCCCTTCTCACCGGACCGACTTACTTGGGATACACAGTAAGTGAGTATCACCGTGGGAGCCAGCTTACGCACGTAAAGATAGTATCTTTATTTCAACTTATTAAAGCTGCCTTGTTCTAAATGAGCTGCCTCTGTAATTCGCGTTTAGCAACTGATATAATTAAGAATCATTGCGATGATATCTAGTAGGGCAATAGGCTATAGTAGCCGTAAGATTGAAAGACTGCGGCATAGTTTGCCTTATTATAATAGGCCTATACTAAGTCTTATTCATATTTTTATAATTACGATTGGCCCTATGATGATTACGATAAGTGTAGACTGGTATTTTGCACCATGCACCAAATTAATTTAGAGTGATAAATAAGTTGATAAATTCTGCTAATCTAATGAATCAATTATTATTAATCATAACTGTATACGCCTAGGCCTATAATGTTGTTATTGATCAGTACTGATTTCGTAACTTTGATCAATGTCCACGCGACTGCATGCAAGTTGCATAGTTCCATAAGTCCCGAAGTTCGACAGTTTAGCATTCCTAGCCTTCCAGTGAGTGTTCCATTGTGTTAAGGTTTTTTAATCCATTATTATCGTAGGGGATCGAACACAAGTCCAACAACTCTACCGTACTAGCCTACTCTTAAATTCCAATAGAACTTGCAGAAGTCAGACTGTAGAAGCTGCACTGATATACTCAGGCCCGAGATGGATTAAGTCTTACAGCTATAGACAGATGCACCGGCACCCGAAGTGTAGCCTACCAGAGATAGTCCTGCCAACTACCAAGGATAAGATGATTTGTCGTCATATAAATCAGAAATTTCTTTAAATCACGAAGTGTGAGAGCGCTGAAACAGAGTGCGAAACTACCGAGAAAGTACGGACTCGTAAATGAATCAATCTTTTTACATTTGATCTACGGATAACAGAATTTTCTTCGTCGGAGTTTTCGCCCCCAATAACGGAAGAAATCGCCGTGAAAATCAAATTGAACGGATCCAATAATAAGCGTCGTTTAGACTAAAACGAGATTCGGTTCGAAATTGGAATTTTTATATAGCGCCGCGTCTTCGTCTGCCACAAGTCGACCGGTAAACAGGCGCTAAATCTGCGTCGCTGTGGGAACAGTCAGCGGTCTCCGCTGAGGAGCGAAATCAACAAAGGAAGCGGCAATTATCGACTATATCAAAGACATAATGGACATTTGATTGGGTTCTTTGACGCAAATTGAACTAAATTGTATCCTAACTCAATACCGGCCGTTGTTTGATGAAGGCGAACGATGTTTGACTTGGTTTCTGGCGCAGTCAATTAGCCGACTCGCGCCCGCTTCGCTCCCTTCCGTCCTCCACTCCCTC
This sequence comes from Aporrectodea caliginosa, assembly GCA_020284085.1. Taxonomy (NCBI): domain Eukaryota; kingdom Metazoa; phylum Annelida; class Clitellata; order Crassiclitellata; family Lumbricidae; genus Aporrectodea; species Aporrectodea caliginosa. The sequence goes on from JACEVL010000532.1 coordinate 442,285, forward strand.
TCTCCCTCCCCGCCTCTTCATCGGCCCCTTCCCTTCTGCCTCTTCTTCTGCTCCTCTTTCTCTGTCTCCTCTTCCTCGCCTCTTCTTCGGCTCCTCTTCCTCCGCCTGGCCAACCGTTTCTTCCTCTTTCTAATCCCTTTTCTCCTCGTTCTTTGTCCTCCTCTTGTCTCTCTGTCTCTGTCTGGATAGTTTGCTCAATCATACGCCAAGACAGTC
>JACEVL010000532.1:445000-622500 GCA_020284085.1 Aporrectodea caliginosa
AGACAGGCAGAAAGAAAGAGGTAAAGATAGCCTACAGAACTTACCAGAAGCATTTACAGTTTTTACAATGAAACTTCTGCGTAAACAAACGGCACTAATAGCTGTAACTGGGTATAATTCTAATAATTCCATTAGTCTTGGCATTGCAACTACCTGTCAATGGTGAGCAAGTATTTCTTTTTTATTAGTTTAACATTTTTACGACTGATGGCACTATTCTCGGTGAGTAGGCTATTTCTTTGATTAGTAGGCCCTAAACAATTTTTACTACACAAATAGTAATGGTACGTGAGCATGTCCCTTTCTCTTTCTCATCTCTTTTCTGGTCACAGGTAACAGGTGCCTCTGATCAGCTCAAAGTGCACATGGTATCTTTGTCATTGTTCGGGCTAGGTCTTATAATTCGCTTAACATATGCACTACAAATAGCACTATAGTAGGATAATGGTGAACAAGTATTTCCCTTAACTCATTTGTCATATCTGCTTATAGCACTAATGATGGTAACCGTGTCTTTCCCTGTTTTTGACTGATTACAATGAGAAAGCCAAACAGACGACAGTATACCTCAGGTGACAACCTTAACCTTAAGTGTCCTTCGTAACCGCGCTCATGACCAACACGCGTCGAATGAGATGCATTCTTTTCCCAAAGAAACCAAAGATAACGAGCTCGAAAACCGGAAACACGTGAGCGGAAGCCAGGACTTGAGAGCATCTTTAGAGAGGAGCTACAGAAAGCGAAAGCTCCACGTTATAATCTCAAGCTGTCGTCTTCAATTATGAAGCCAAAAGACGCATCAGTTGCACCTTTCAATGTCGCATGATCCGAGCAGCAATTAGATTTACGTACAACGCGTCATATACAGAAGATGAACAGCCAACAATACAGTCACATGCATGTACCATGCATGCATATGTATATTTTTGCGTATATACTGTATAAAATTATAAAGAAACCTTCATTTGCCAAAGTTTGATAGCTGAGATGATAAAGATAATTTTGATAGCAGACTATAACGTATTGGTGTAAGTCAAAGATATGATATTTATGTCAAACCGTCCACAGAAACTGTTTTGAAATAACGCTCTAAAACCGTTGGTGGTCGGGACTTCGTCTGAACCCATTACAAAACCTCGATAACTAGGTTAAAGGTCACCCATGCACTCCAGACCATGATCAAAAATTTTAGGCCGAGAAGTCAACTATAAAACTATTATTACTGAATGCATTCGTTGGCAATACCGTAACAATTTCTTATGATTAACCGAAGATTGAAACTCGTGTGCATGTACGTATATCATTATGCCACCATGCATATAGGGCCGCACCTAGTGTCGTATCGTGTTCAACATAAAAAAATGTTTCCGTATACCGTCTTTTAACAGCCTCTGAAAGCGTTGTATGTACGCATTTTATTGCATTGCAGTGTGTCGTCTTACGATAAAAACGGAGACCATGTGTGATATCAATTATCTTGACAGCGTCAATCTTATTCAATTTGGCAAGGGCAGGTGCGTCGAAAACAAATCTATTTGAACTGGGAGAAAGGGCGCTCGATGGGAGTTCCATTGGCCGACGATCGACGGAGGAGTGTAGGAGGAGGAGCAGACGGTAGTCGGCGATGCTACATATATAATACCCCTCTGCTACACGGACAAGACAGAGATAAAGCAAGGCACCCTGCGAGAGATAATTAACCGTCTTAGGAGGAGTTTAGCCGATATCTCGCTGTGCTCGTCGAACTGTATAGCTTTCAATCCACGGCGATAACTAACAGCTAACTAACAGTGGCTCCTTTTCTTTCTCTGCCCCGCTGTCTTTCTTTCTGTCTGTCTGTCGCTCTCGCTGTCTGTCTGTTTCTCAGTCGAATGGTGTCTTATTGTCGCTCTGTCAGGATGCGTGTATCAAATTTCAATATAATCTTCGTTTATTATTTCAAACTGACACACCGCAGCATGATTACAATTCATTGGATGAACGGATGATCACAAGTTATTACAGGAGTCGAATTTAACTGTTTGGCAGCCATGCATGGCGTCCATCACATCCTGCTGCTCATTTTACCAACACCATCTAGCGAATGGAAGGCTGAGTCGACCTTTTTTGGGGGGGTGCGTGCTGCGCTCTCGTCTGTGCTCGTCTGTGAGTCTACTATGGCTGTATCTGTCTTTCTTTCTCTTGTCTCTCTCTCTCTCTCTCTCTCTCTCTCTCTCTCTCTCTCTCTCTCTCTCTCTCTCTCTCTCTCGCTCTCTCTCCGTTCATTCTCTGTTACCTTATATAGCTACATGTCCCTGTCTGTCCGAATATCTATCTGTCGCTCTCCTTCTACTTGTTTTCATACGTTTCTCTCCGTCTGTGAATTAATCTACTTTTGTCTTAAGCAAATAATATATATCACACTAACCTGAACCCTGGCCTCACTGAGGTCGAGCCGCAGAGCCAGATCTTCCCTGGTAAAGACATCCGGATACTGGGTCTTTTCGAAGGCCCTTTCCAGCTGGTGCAGCTGATACGTCGTGAACGTCGTACGACTTCTTCGGATCTTGCGAGGTTTGAACGGACTGTCCTCTCCACTTCCTGCCTCGTCCGCGTCCTCGCTACTTCCCCCGTTTACCATCCCATCGTCAGCGCCACTCCCAGAGACAACATCGATGGTGGGGTTCTCCGTCGATCTACCACGGTCTGGAACGCCGGAGGGAACCGGGGTGGAACTGTCGACGACGTGCATCGAGTTGTACTCAATGGGATTCGGTCTTCTACCTCGGTTGTCGAGCTGATCCGTCAAGATGTCGAGCCTTGTATTGGGGAAGTTGTCAACGCCATTAGATGGACTTTGCAGGAGGACAGGAAGGTGATTGGAAGTGATGTCCGATGTAACAAGGTTCACTAAAATGATGTCAAAACACAGCTGCTGGGTTTTCTAACGTAACCCTATATAACTCAATATAACAGCACACATTATTAGTTTATGGCTAGAGGCCTAGAGCCATAACTAATACATCAAAATAGGAACATATAACCTTTGTGCTTAAATCTTGCACTGGCTTCCTGTTCAGCAGAGAATTCGTTTCAAACTGGGGCTCATAGTTTATAAAACTGTAAACTCTGGCCAACCACAATATTTAAAATCAGTTCTTATTCCCCCAGAATCATTATTCAATTAGGTCATCTGATCATCTTTGTCTGGTCATACCAAAATCAAGAACTGTTCTTGGCAAACGAGCTTTTCAGTATCTGGACCTACTTTTTTGAACTCTTCCTGTGTCTGTACGCTGTGCTTTGTCGCTTGTGTCATTTCGTTCTCGGCTGAAAACTTACCTCTTTCAAAAGCTTATCCACCGTAGGATGTCTCTCTGTCTTAACGGACTGATCTTCTGGATGTTGACCTGATTACGGCTTGGTTTTGTGTGTGCCTATCGGTTGAAGCCTTGTGCATTAGACACCGGCGCAATAGAAGTTGCTAATTACATTACATTACATTACACACACATATCAGCAGCATAAGGGATATAATAGGGCAGAGGACCCAGAATGGAACCCTGCAGATGACGAGCACAGCAAGATGTCGGCTAAACTCCTCCTAAGATGGTTAATTATCTCTCTGCAGGGAAGAAGGGCAATATCAAATGCAGTTGTATTATATTGTATCATATAGAGTATGAGGTTCGTATCCTGCTCATCTACATCAAAATATCTAATTGGATGGTGAGCTAAGCTTTGCATATATATAAATGTGTCAGATGCTTGCATAACAACCTGGTTGTTTTGCTCTTCAAGTTACCTCTGTGCACGCTCTATTGTGAACATCTTTCTATTCCAGGACCACGCTTATACAAAAGGTTTAACAGTTAAATACTGGTGTTTAATAAGAGCAATAATTGCCATAACTTATAGTTCGGTATTTGACCTATAGAACTTTCCAACAATGTTGTCACTGAATTCATCCCATTATTGGCATTTATTGCCCTGACATGGTTTGGGTGATGTTTATTTTTCGTACTAAAGGCTTAACTGCACCCAATAATGGGTCGACATGCCCCGAGGATATATAGGCCTACGTCGATTCTGGTCTTTACTGCCTGCATGTTACACAAGAATATGTGTTAACGAACTTTATTACCCATGGTAGGCTAAGTCTGATCACAAGCCATTATAGGGATATATATATATATATATATATATATATATATATATATATATATATATAATCAATGTTTTCATATTATATTTATACTACTTGGGTGACATAATATAGAGCCGGTCCCTATGCCGGACATGAATATGACATAGGCTATATACACGAATTTGGATTTCGTGCAGCTCTACGTTCGCAATTTCATACGGGAATCAAATTTTAATAGGCTATAATCTTGTTTATTATTTCAAACTGACACACCGCAGTATGATTACAATTCATAGGATGAACGGATGATCACAAGTTATTACAGGAGTCGAGTTTAACTGTATGGCAGCCATGCAAGGCTCCTATCACGTCCTACTGCTCATTTTACCAACGCCGTCTGGCGAACGAAAGGCTGAGTCGACCTTCGGGAGGGTATAGCAGGAAGCGATCGCCGCGTCCGTGCTGATCTTCTGCTCTTTGTGCCAGAGTGTTACCATTACTCTAAAGACCCCTCTAAATGACAGACTAAAATGGATGGCTGAAAAATGAAAATGTTATTATCCTATACGCAGAGTGCAAGAGGCGTTGGATGAACCTATATAGTATATAAATGTCTTGTTACATTACATTACATACATTACATTACCTTATATATATATGCCCTACACTTAATCCGTTCTCTATTAACTTTAATGATCAGGGGGCCACAATTCATTCTGAGATTTAAAATAGCGCCTCTTCAAGACACCTACTCAGAGGCGAAGGGGTCGTCCATTAATTATGTCAACAAAATAGGGCGGATGGGGATTTGGAAAAGTTTGACAGTTGTTGACAATGGGAGTGGGGGGTTCGGTACAATTTGACGTCAACAATTTTTTCAAATGAACACAGACCCTTCAAAATGGTAGCTTAAACATTAAGTAATGCTAAAAATGTATTAAGTGCATAATGTTTAATATACTATTAAAAAGCTGGTAATAAACTAAACTCATATATTTTTAAATTCGAGAGCTCGTAATAAACTAAACTCATATATTTTGAAATTCGAGATTGCATTTTTAGTGTAAAAATCTAACAGTGATTCTACATGCCTATTGAGCCATCGTGTTTCTTTTTTGGAGGGGCGTTTTGGGATTGTTGACATAATTTTTTTATGGGGAGGGGTCCTTCAATGTTTGACAGTTGTTGACAAGGGGGAGGGGGTCAAAACTGTCTAAAATTTGTTGACATAATTATGGACGACCCCGAAGATAAATTTGTCCTGTTGTTGCACTTTTACCATCAGTCGACAATCCGTCAAATTCAAAAATACTCATTTGAACTAGGCCTAATGCTGGTGATAAACTAAGCGATTAAGCGTATACCTTACGTGCAACTCATGGCGACTCTTGAAAGAGTGGCATGTTTTCACTTTTTTGACATTTTTCAATTATAAGATTATTTTCAATTGAATTCAAAATGTTTTAGCTGGCTTCTGAACCCCGTTCCTCATCGGGTAATGACGTGGGGTGGACCGTGGAGTGGGAGTCAGAGGTCGCCAAATGCATGCTTTGCTTGGTGTGCCATTTGGAATACGACCAGCCCTGCCCTCCCATCTCATCTAGACCGGACTTACTTGAGGCGACCATGCGTCGACTGATGTTCTGTGAACTTTACTTACGGCGCCATAGAAGTCAGATCAGATTTTAAAAGAGATTTTGTTTGCTTACCGGTAGAAGGCGTCTGAGTGGCGGAAGAGCTAACTAGATTGGAATGTCTCAGGCTGTCGCCAAGGATGCTATCTATGCTGTAAGACTTGGTCTTCATGAGGGCGTTTAGAGCGAACATCTGCGTCGATTTCTTGTCCACCTGCGGCTGTTGTTCCAAACGTCCCTGATTCGGATTCATTCTGCCATTTCCTGGAAGCTACCAAACTCGTTTTCTCAGCTTTATCTCCAACGCCCATTGCAGCGCGTCTCCATGGCTATTTTTAGCGGGCTGCGACTGACGGCCGCTAGCAACGCGGACGCCAGGCGCCTTCTGATTGGTCGGCGCGATGTTGAGTGACGATGACATTCTCGAAGCGTCTGAACGGCTCCGTCTCAATTCTTTCCAATTATCCGGTTCGTTCCTTACGCCGGATTAGGCAGGCTGAATGGGAGGAGCCAGATCCCTGCGCACGCAGACACAGATCTCATTCAGATCGCCTTCTTCAATTCGGCCATGGCAACTACAAATGCAAGCTGGCAGCTTTTTCGTCGCCGTCTTTGTAATCACCACTGCAAGACTAACCGCCGTACGGCACGCTACAATAGGCGGCCAATTTGAGGGCACTCATTCGAATCCGGACTACAATTCGAATTAGCCGGCCTGCCGTGGGTGTTACGCCCAAGGAGCGTTTAGTGTCTGACAGGCATGTACTCGCCGGCCATTAGTAAATTGTACGTATTCACACAAGTAGAAGATATTGGGGTTACTTGATAGGCTTTAGATCACAATGGACGCACAAGGCCCTCCGATGCGCCAGTCTGCCCCAAGCGTGTTATTATTAAACAAGACAAAATTCGGGAGTAATCAAGCGAGCATATACAGCTTGGGAGGGGAAAAGCGTTCCGCGTGAAAAGAAAATCTTCAGAGTCTATAGTTAGCGGCCACTGGTAATCGCCGACAGTCGCCGAGTATACCCAGTGATTGGTATCAATCACGTGTCATTTCGAATCAATCAGCTTAGTGATAATCAGTCGGTCGATATATTCCTAAATGCAGACGCTCAATTTGCAAACGAATAGAAAATCAATTTGGTCGCATTTTGGTTCAATATATCTTGCTGTAGTTGTCAACATTAAATCAGCTTGAAATACAATCGTAATCGTAATCTCCAAGCTTCTAAAGCGACACTCGAAAGCCAAGCGCAGGGCACCAGCTTATTCACAATCGACAAATCAGATGTCGTAGAGCTAATGCATACAAAGGACGGATATAAGACAAAATATTTGTTGACTTACTATCAACCTATAAGAAAGTTCAGCGACTTTGGTTGCACGACAATTAGGCCTAACGTCCGATTTGTTACCTATGCACTGTAGGGTGTTTCTTATTTTCCAACTTTGGATTTCTCAAAGTCTCACCCCCTAAACTTGTTCCTTTGGTCAAATTAATAGCTTGTACAAAATTTTAGTCAATTTGGTTAACATTTAGAGGTCGCTCAACAGAGTTGAATTTCTTGGGGTAGGCCTATGCATGTTTTCGGTCTTCAACACAAACTACGCAATACAAATAGGAGTTCAATAATAAAATTTAGATTTCTTTTTGCTTCTACCTATTTATTTCTTTTGTATTTTACTTATCTGTTTTGTTCAACAATAATAATAAAATATTATTAATAATAATAGCAATAATAATTATAATAGAGATTCGAGTGCCATAATTCGTATAAAATCGATAAATCAGAGAAACAATTCAGAAGCACTGTATGATTGTTATATTTACTTCCAATCCTCCATGCTAACTTACAAGGAGCTGTTGGTGCACTCACAACACCTGCAAGCTGTAGAAAGAGGGCACGAGTTAACATTATGACAGCCAGCTTATGGCTGCAGTCCTCAATTGAACCAAACTGACCGACAGAAAAGCTACGTCTGTATTAGCAACAGTTGCTCAAAGTCTTGGTCATGATTGTATATGAGTTAAATATCAACCATTCGTCAATTCACAGAAGAGCGCAGCACTATCGAGCTAAAATTGTTTCACAGCTTAAAGAACAGTTTCAAGGAAATGTCTCTCTTGAGATCCACTGGGATGGTAAACTCCTGAGATTCTTCACTGGGCAGGAGGTTGTTGATCGATTGCCAATTGTTGCAGGAGCTGGAGTGAACCAGTTGCTTGGTGTTCCAAAATTGACTTTCAGTAGGCTACTGGTGAAGTTAAGATCTCAGTCGTAGCCCGTTTGATAGGAAATTGGTGCCTTGTAGATCGCATTGCTTCCATGTGTTTTGATACCACTTCCAGCAACACAGGAAATAGAAATGTCGCTTGTGTTCTGCTGGAACAGAAACTCGGGAAGAAGCTTTTGCACCTGGCATTTTGGCACCACATAATGGAGTTAGTTCCAGCTTGCAGCCTTCCACGACAGTTTGCATTGACCTCAGGGCCAGACGTTGCCACCTGTAAACGTTTCCAGATTAACTGGACCAACATTGATCAGACCAGATATGAACCTGAAGCAGCTCATGAAGAGGTAACAAGTCTGCTGAAAGATGACAAGGACAGCCTGTTGGCATTTTCTGAAAGCCAGCTTCACTGTTATCAGCCCAGAGATGATTTTTCTCCTGGAGCCATACATCATGCCAGATGGATATTAAAGGCAATGTACTCTTTAAAGATGTGGATGTTTCACGGCCAATTTAAAAGAGGAGAAGGGACTCCGGAGCATGTGCATCTTCATTGTTCGAATCTGTGTTCGACTCTGTGTCAAGGCATGGTTCACTTCTCCAAATCCAATTGCGTCTTCAAATCATGATCTCCTTTTCCTTCAGCTCTTGGACCCGTACGAAACAGTGAACAAGTCCATTGCCAATGCCAGAAGAAAGAAATTTGCTGATCACCTTTGGTATCTCAGTAAAGAACTCACTGGCTTTGTCGTTTTTATGCGACAGTGCCTGTTGAATCCAACGAGCAGTGGTAAAGGCAATTAATCAGAAGAAAGGTTTTGAAGAGCCTGTAAATCGGGACAAAATATATAAGGTAATGCCAAAACATGCGAATTGAGGACTCGTGACAAAAATACGATGCAATTCTTCTGCCGGCTTGGAATTCCGGCTGGATTCCTGAATTGTGACCGGGACTTATGACGTCATCGAGACGATTACAAGGATGCCATCAAGACTGTTGATCATCTGAGGTTGTCAATGGCACTGCTGAAAGAGGCGTTGCCCTCATTGAGGAGTAGGCCCTACAGCAACATTATTACGAAGAAAGAAAATCAGAAACAGTATTGACTTCAAGTCGTCCAGGGACACCGTCGACTATTTCCAACTTGCAAAATAGACTTCTTTTCCTGCCAGGTCATTGCCAGGAAATTTTTAGACAAGTAGACAATAGGCACTCATCAGTAGACCTGTAATCAAGCTTCCTAGACTCTCTACAGATAATGATTGTTAATTCTTGCTTGCTTGAAGCTTGCTAAAATATATATCTCATTTGCGTACAAAATTCAAGATTTCGCAGAAATTAATGAAAACTAAAGATCTCTTGAGCGACCTCTAAAAATTCAAATAATTTCCTACAACTTGGCAGGAGTTGTTTCTATACTAATTGGAACCAATCTGGGGGGTGAGACCGTAAAAAATAAAATGTTTATTTTTTCTGTACTGCTAAGAAACACGTACCTACTATGCAGTAACAGAATTTATACAGCAGCATGCATTTTAAAGAACTCCGCTTTGAGACGTTGCAGCCATCTAGAGTGGACATGTTACGTTTTCTTGAATTTACAGATCAAGACCAAGATAGGCCTACATAGCCTATAGAACTCAATTTCTGTCAAATGCTCCACTAGAGTTAGGCCTACAGCAAACTTTCCGGAAGTGATATACTGGTTCACTTAAAGAGCCTACAGCTCTTCCTTAGCGCCACCTACTGCCTAAATTGTGCTACCCACAATTTTAACAGAGTTACGCACCTTGTCCGGCTTTGTTTTCTTGAAGACTATTAATTCCTCTTTCATGATAATTTTCTACACGTCCGTGTTTTCAACGCCTTATTTGTTTTTCTCAATAACTGAGAACATGATCGCACAGCTTCAGGGCTTTGAAGTTTGAACCCTTTGGGCAAGCTTATAGTATGACCCTCTTGCCGGGTATATACGGCCTTTTGAGACATCTGAAGGTGGTCCTGGCAGAGCTTCTCATTTGAAAATAGAAGGCGATTTGAAAATCGATCGTGCTGGATTGAGTAGGCGATCGATGCGCTATCGATCTCCGAACCTTTGGTGTACAACATACTTTTGTGTATCGTATTCGTAGGCCTATCGCTGCATATTTTATGGTTGTCCATTAACTGCTATAGCCTACGTAGCACACGCAACACTTATTAACCATTGATAAGCCTCCTCTGCTTGTCGATGCAATGTTGTATCGATCCTAGCCTGAACTTTCACAAGTAATGTAAATTAGATAAATAAAATAATGGTCTGGCTCCAAGTTCCTCTTGGAATCTAACTCATCAAGCGCGATTGATTTACGATCGACCAGACCTTTGCAAGGCGATCGACAAGGGCTGTTAAAGACTTGGTTTTTTTGCTTTTTTAACCCAAAAACCGCGAATTTTGGTTTTTGATTTTTTTTACAAATTTCAAAATTATAAATGCCAAAAATGTCGTCTCTTCAGTCTTCAACTCTCTTGGCAATAATTGTTGTATGGGCTTTGTTAACTTCGTTATACAAAAATATTATGACATTCTACGTACGTTCTACTGTTCTAGTTAATTTCATTTATATGCTTCTGACTAATTTGAACGCTGTTATGCCATTTTTTATGAGTTTTATGATCCGAAATAGGAAACTCTCAAAAACAAAAGACCAAACAAACAAAAAATTCGTTTTGAAAAATTTGGTTTTTTGCAGCCCAGCGATCGACCAAGGAGACCGATCGATCGATCGCCTCAAATGAGAAGCTCTGGGTCCGGGATTTTAAGTTAGGTGAGATTTACTGTTGTGTTGGATAGTGATAATATCAGTCAGATAAAACAGTCTTTAAACGCTTGGTGGCGCTCCAGAATGCCCCATGGGAATGTTTCTAGTTGCAACATAAGAGGCGGGTTACCAAAATCAATCTGATGCTAGTCTTGAAACGGTAATTTCAAATGTTTAACGACATCTTACGGCCACCAGGGCCGCTGACACTGCCATCCTCGTTTCTCCAGGCTTGGGAGTCGGGACTGGTGCCATCAGAAATCACAGTGGCGGCCTGCATCTAACTCTTCTAGGCTTATACCTGCGCTTGGTTTTGCTGCATCGTGTACGTATGCGACAGTAAACGCTTGTGCCATCTGGCGAATGACAAGAATAAAAATTAATATGTTCACAAGAGGCCGAACGCTGAGGTGAAAATGTCAATGGTTCATAGCTAACGGGAAGTAGCAGAGGATTAAGGATAAATCTGCCGAACTAGCGCGATGATGCTCTTCACAGGCTAGTTTAGATCTATGATAGCAAAGATCATCATAAGAATTACCGCGAAAATTGTGATTTAACGTTCTGCGACGAATTACGGCCTTTAAATCCTTTAAATCTCTATTATTATTATTATTATTATTATTATTATTATTATTATTATTATTATTATTATTATTATTATTATTATTATTATTATTATTATTATTATTATTATTATTAAAATATTTCTTACATACCGCCCCCGCTAAAACTTCAGCCTGCTTACTCACCAAATATTTTCGGGTTTTAGTTGAGACCGTGCCTCGTTTCCAGATGTTTGCCTCGTTCTCGTGTTGTTCCACTAAATTTGAAATTATTTAGGATTTGCAAAAATCTCTTTAAGTTTAGATATTTTTATCGTCGTCTATTTAGTTGCGCTTGGATTTATAATTACACACACTGGATAAATGGATGATAATATTCAGGTTTCGTATATTTGTCTTATCGTGTTGTGTCAAGTATAACCGGAGATTTATGGTGGGGATCTATTGCCACAGAAACAAACACACTATAAACTCCGAGACTGCTTGCTTAAGTGTAAATTTTAGCTTTCCTCCTCCAATAAAAATCGGCAAACTTATAGAATCGGGGGCTGAAGGACTATACAGTATCTTTGGGCAAGCTGCTCGGACGTGGAATGGTACCAGGTTTCCTAATGACAACACTAACCCTGACCCTAAACGACCATCACGACACCAGTAAACTTTACTCACTATTTATCCTTCAGCCCCCGATTCTATAAGCTTGCCCTACTTTGTTGGTTTTTTGTGCAGTATGTTTCAAGGCCAGAATATTGAGTGTAATTTCAATAACGTTAACAAAAGATAATTGTTGTTTGAAATCTTTTAATATTAATTCATTCCAAGAATTTATATAGTGCCCGTTCAAGAAACGTACTCAGAGATGCTCAAACCTAATCTGGCGCTCAGGCAACTTTTTTGGCAGCATCAACTGATATTAGAGCTTTATAGTTGTGTAGTGCATGCCCACATTGTATTTACTGTAATTTATTCTGGGAGGTAACAGGTTGTCGTCATTGGTGTCCTGGCAATAGCTATTTGTAAGCAATAGGTGTGAATTAATGACTTCCATTCTTATCGATCATTTAGTTTAAAACCTGTTTAATTATACAGTTGTTAATTCTGTAGAGTTGTAGCCCCATTAATTGATGCAGTTCTCAAGAGAAAGAAATGAGAGGGCGTTTAGATTTGTATAATTTTGCTGTTGCTTGAAAATGCAGATTGCAATCAGGTCATATTGCTTCTAAAGGCTATTGCCTCTATAACGATACATGTTTGTGAAGGGTCTTTGCAACTATGTTTTTCTTAAGCCCTGAATTTCTCTTATTTAAAGAGACATTCTGTTGGAGGAAGATGTTTGTGATCAGTGTAATTAATTGCTTATGAGATCAGCGAAATTTTATATCCTCGGATATTTTGATATTTTGTTTTTTATTTTAGAATTATGAAGTCTTTGAGAGGATTGGTCAAGGTGGTTTTGGGCAGGTGTTCAGAGCAAAGTGCAAAACAGATGACAGGGAATATGCCATCAAGTTTGTAAGTTAAAATGGTCACTTCAACTTTTGAATCAGTGTGAGGCAGTTTGACAGATGTATAATTCTGTGGGACACAGTTGCTAATTGGTTATAGTGCTTGCCTTGCAACGCTGAGAAGTAGGGTTTGAGCCTACCTTGAGATGGTTACTGTGTAGGGGTCTTGAGAAAGTCCATCATTCACAGTTGCATGGCACCTTTGATTGATGCTAGATTGTGACACTTAACAAATGCGTAATTGATATAATAAACCCTGTCATGATGTAATTCAACATTCCAGTTATAAATGTATACTTGCATACCTCGACAAGTTGCCCAACATGCAGTCTGCAGGCATGATTTTTCAGATTTTTCAGCCGTCTTAGGATGGGGAAACATCTAGTGATAAATATAATAATAATATTCAGTTTCTCAGTTTTTGACTGTTTACAGGTTATTTTTCTAGGCATTTATACCGGACTAGGACTACCTTATAGAACCTTCCAGAGGCATTAAAAATTAAAATGGCACACATAATTAAATACCATAAAAAATAAAATTATGCACCTAACTTAAGTTCAGGACATTTTTGCTGTCCAAATGGTTGGGTCGATATCTGATCATCTTTATCGTCTGTGGTGTGCCCCTTTCTGATACGTTACCATTTCAACAGCATATTGCCAGCCATGTCTCTTCTGGGCTCATTTTCAAGCTTGGTACAGTCTGAAATTCAGTGGGTGCAGGTCAGATTCCACCATTTCTGATTACAAGTGGTGTGGGCAACGGATATTGAATATATAAAAGTTTGAGTTTTGAGTCAGCTGTTACCATTCTAATTTGCTGTTTGCACTTTTTTTTACTAAGAAGTATGTACTTTGCTAAAAGTGACTGTTAACATTTTTCACAGATTGCAAGGATGGCTCTTGATAGCAATGCAGAACTCAAGTTGAAAGTTGCGAAAGAAGTGACAATACACAGCCAATTGCTGCATCCGTGCATTTTAGAGGTGTGAAAGCTGACTGCTCATGATTCTAATTTAGTTAAATTATTTTCGCAGTAGCATTTTCTTTTGTTTCTATATTGTGTTGATTGCATTTTGTTTTTGCATATTTAACTTCCCAGAAAATTATTTTTGAAATGTTTACAGGTCGGAATAGTTTATTATTGAATTTTCACTTTGATTTAAATTAATAATTTTGTTGGTAGCACAGAGTTATACCACAATAGTAAAAAACTGAATAAAAAATGTTGATACCTAACCTATAAAAGTTAAATACATTAAGTAGAAATATATACACTGAGATAATTTGATCGGGCAATTTAATGGTGTAATTTTTTTACAGCTAGCCAACTGTTTTGAAGATGAAAACTTCATCTATCTGGTGCTCGAATTATGTCACAATAAAGACCTCAAGACTTATCTTAAATCAAGAAAAAGACTAACAGAAGATGAAGGTTAGCCATACTTTTTTGGGCAGAATGCTGGTAGCATTGTTATTAAAAATTGGACAACTTCAGCACTGCATCTTTTATGCTTAATAGAATTTCAAAATCTGTTTTGGTTTCCTGCAAGATCTATGGGAAACTGATTGATCTAATTACTGCAATTAAGGCGATGAACTTGATTAATATAATATTTTAAAATGTTGTTTGACATCAACTATGAGTTGATCATACAGATTCATTGTGTTTGCCTTTTGACCCTTATGAAACTGCCCTTCTCATACGATGTGCACTTTTCGTGGACAATATATGTTAATTTTAATTGTGAATCTGGTGATGTAAAATTCTGTGTAAATATTTGCTTAATAGGAAGTTCTTCACATTCAATAAAAGAAACCAATTTTGTTCAATAGTTCCAGGATGTTACCATAAATATATCAGATTACTAAAGTGTATTTTATGTTTAACGGAGCGTTGTGTAATTTTTATTTATTTATTGCACTGGTTTCTTCGTACTTTAGCTCGGGGTTTTATGAAGCAAATCGTTGATGGATTACGCTATTTACACAGACATAGAATTCTGCACAGGGACATCACTTTGGCTAATATACTTCTCACCACCAACAATGATGTTGTAAGTGCAGTTTGCTTGAAATATTACTGTAAAAATAGTTCAATTTTTTTGACTTTGTAAGAAACTGCTTTCCAGCCATGAGCAATATGATGTACCACAATTACAATTCTCATGGCAGCAATAAGTTAAGTTAAATTAATTCAAGGATTTAAAGATTGACTTTGATGGGATTGAGGGACATAGTGATCAGTGATGATAGTTGGTTACAAGTACTTTTTCATAAACCTGTATTTGCCAAATTCTGATCAATACTTTCTATCTTGGTCTAAAATCATAATAGCAGCAATTTGTTCTATGAATAATGCACCACCCAGATTAAATTCTCAGACTTGGACCACTTCTAACTGCAACTCATGACCCATTTAAGGCCATCTGTTTCGAATAGCTTACCTCTTACCCCTCTTCTGGGCCTCGAGTTCCTTACAGATCTTGACTGTATCCAATGGGTTGCTATTTGGCAATGGGATTTTCTTTAGAAGCGGCTATGATTGACATCTTGTGCATTGCAATAATGGAGCTACAGAAGTTATTGGATTGACTCAAACCTGCTTCAGTTGAGTGCTCAACTAATAAGCTCCAGAAAGTAGCTTGTATAACAATGCTGTATGCGTCTTTAAATTAGATTAAAATAATATTACTTACATGGTACTTGACTGATTGATTAGAGTGCTTGGCATGTAACGTGGAGAGTACAGGTTTGAGCATCGCCCGAGATGGTTACTCTGTAGGGACCTTGAGCATGTCCTTCACTCACAATTGCTCTGGACCATCAATGTTCTGTTGTATGGTTGTGTGCGCTACTGCACTTCTGAACTTTGGAAGGAGGGCAATATGAAATACTATTGTATTGTATTGTATAAATAATTAGCATCACATTTCTTATGTTATTTTCTGTAGAAAATAGCAGACTTTGGCTTGGCAATGAAGTTGGATAAACCTGAGGAAAATGACTTTGCAATGTGTGGCACACCTAACTACATTGCGCCGTGAGTTTCAAAACATTTTTTTTAATTTTAAATCGCTTAATTCAGTGTCTTTATTTTGAGCTCCAGTAATTTACAGTAAAGGAGAAAGTAAGAGCATCTTCCCCAGTATTTATTTGGGTAATCTTGATTGTTCACTAATATATGTGTTGTGTTGTTCTTGATGGGTCAACTTATTATCATCAATCAGTAGATGAAGACAGTTACTAAGAAGAGTTGTAAGCTTTTGGTCATAGTCACTTTCTGTTGATGTCTTTGATAATAGTGGAGTAATAACTCAAAAAGTATCTATTCATGATTGTTTCCTAGACCAATTAATTGTTTCTTAAACTGATTGTAATACCCACAACAGAATATCAGTTGTATAAATGTGGCTTTATCAAAAGTAGCTTTGTATAAACTGATTACCGGTATATAAACACACTCACTTATTCCAAACTCTTTGATATTTGGCGAGTGGAGGGCCTAAGAGTTTTATAGCTTTGTAGGTTTGAGGTTTGAGGTACTTCAAAGTATTTTGGTAATGGTAGCAGTGCTTTTCATTTGAGCTTTGTTGGTTTTTATAACAGCGAGGTCGCATCACGCCGTGCTTATGGTCTGGAGGCAGACATTTGGTCCTTGGGTTGTATCATGTACACACTTCTTGTCGGTCGTCCTCCATTTGTGGCTGAAAGCATCAAGAAAACCCTCGAACGTGTCATCAACGACAAGTTTGACATTCCGGATTGGGTGTCACCCGAGGCCAAGAAACTTATGAATGCTATTCTTAGGAAAAATCCTAAAGAACGACCTAGACTTGATGGTATGGTTTCTGTACTTTTTTCTCTTAACTGTTTTTTACAGTCAATCACACAGAAGGGATTGTTTGTTACAGTTAGCTTTGAGGTCTTTTAAGTAGCATTCTTGAAGAAGTTTCATTTGATATGGAGTTCCTCATAGGGTTTTGGTATGTTTATAATTAAGTCCTTAACTCAAACGAGCTGTTTTGTTTGCTGGATTTTGGAGCTCTCTCCCTGTGTCTGTCTGTTTTGTTCAGTAGCTTATGTCGTTATGTTCTCAGCTTAAGACTTACCTTTGCCAAATTGTTTATTTGGCAAAGGTATCCACCATAGGCTGCCTCTGTGTCTTATTGAACTGATCTCTTGGATATTGACCTGATTTTTGGCTTGGTTTTGGTGCATTAGACGTTGTCAAGATTGAAGTTGCAAATAAATTAATAGTAATAGCATAGCGATGGTTCGATGCAGATAATGGTTTGTTTGGGCATATGATAGAGAAAGAATCATTTGTAACATTTAGCTTTAGGATGTTTTCAACCTTTTTTGGGAGATATAAGGAGATTTCATGATAGAACTTCAATGTCATGTACTTCTATGCTAGTAGATTGGTAGATGCTAGTTATGGACATTTAAAAATGATAGAATAACTGTGTGATGAAGATCAACGTTGTTATTGTTGGTTTTTCCAGAAATCCTGAATCATCCCTTTTTTACAAGAGAACCGCCAGAAGAGCACCATGCAGTATATTCAAAATCAAAATTTGGTGTAAGTCATTATGTTAATTAATTAGTATCACTTGTATATAATTTTCATTGTGTAATTTTTTTACCTGACAGCACCCTTATTCCAATTCATCCCCATAAATATAGTGTTTTTGTTGGTGTTGCAGTGGGTTGATGACCAATCTATAAATCCAATACAGGTGTGATTTCATGCTTCTGCATGTGTGACAGAACTTTCAACTCATTAACCAACATTGTTGGGGGCAAGCCATCCGACACGGCACGTAAACCAGACCATGTGTAAACCTGACTAATGCAGAAATAGCGTATTGTCTAACTAAACCCGTACGTCCATTGTTTTTTTATTCTTTGAATGCAGAGTCATAGTGAATTCTCACACGACAGCGGTCATGACACGCTGGGGACGATGTCATCCGTGGGTAGCAGGACTGCACTGAGCGATGACACGAGAGCCAAACGGAGCCGACCAACTGTCGGTCAGCAGCTCCGAGGAAATGTCGAGAGCAGAGCAGTATCTGGGTCATCCCGTGAAAGGACAGAAAGATCGCGCAGCGGTTCAGTGGTGGCACTGAAAAACCATCCACACATACCGTTAACACTTCAGCAATGCAATGCGTCAGTTATAATTGACAGGTATGACTGTCATCATAGGTTCATAACTGATTCAGGTCTTGTTCACCATTTCAGTTACATTTTTTAAAACTTACCACTGAACTCTCATCTTCCACAGGGAAACATGGGGGATTGGGGAGGCACTTGTTTGCATTTCTCAAGTCCTGAGCTATTGTGCCAATTCCAAGGTCTGAAGATGCACCCAGTGTATGCTGTATATGTCATCAGGATGTTATGATATTTACTAGCCACAATACCTACCAAAGTCGTGATTTTGACCACAGGTAAATGCACGTCTGCACTTTATCTACGAGTTCACTAAGCAAGCTTGAACCTGTGATCACTGGGTTGCAGAATAGACCTCTTTGACAATGTTGTTATACTTTTCAGATTTAACCCTTTAACGACGAGCTGCTTATGGTTTCCCATACATATACATTTTCGTGCACGCTCGTCATTAAAGGGTTAAACTCTGACGATTACTATGGATCAGAAGTCGTAACATGTGTGTGATAGGGCCAGTGCTTAGGGAGGATATGGCCAGCTTCTGCTTTCCTCAGGATGTTGACTGGTTCAATTTCTAATTCTGATTTGCAATGCCAGGCATTGTGTGATTTGCATAAGAGGTCTAATTCTTCATAATGTCTCAGAAAAAAAGAAATTCAGTTGATTTATTCCGAATGGTGGTACAATGGACCCCCCATTAGGATATGCTGCATTTTGGAGACAGTCATGTATGTATTAAGTAATACTTTACAATAAGATTACTTTATTATAAACTTTGATACGATTTAGTAATATTTTCATCTGACAACACACTTATTCCAGTTCACCCTCCGTATCTGAGAGACATAGTGTCATTGTCAGTGTTGGGTACTGTGTAAGACTGAATACAATTGGATTCATTATATCCAATGGTGTTGTGAGATTTTGCATTACAACCATGTGTGATATGAGAATTTATATTACAGTGATGTGATTTTGCATTACAACGATGTGCGATATGAAAATTGCATTACAGTGATGTGAGATTTCGCACAACAATGATGTGTAATATGAGAATTTACATTACAGTGATGTGATATTTTGAATTGCAGCGATGTGTATTATAAGGCGAATCTATTCAACTGTAAATTTCAGTTTGCATTGTAATAGAATGTAGCATCGTGCCTCTGATGTTGTTGCCAGTTTCGAATTGACTGCTACAAAAGTGTTTCTGTTGCTTTGCTGGTTGTTAATTGTTTAGATGTTTCATGTTTTTAGTCAACCGAAATCTGTATCAAGTGCTAACTGCTACCCGGATGAAAATGCACGAGTGCCTCCATCTTCAGACGGCAGACAAAGGAACCCCAGAAGACCTCTCGCTAGCAAAAACGACATTGACGCTCCTCCTCACAGTGTACGACATTACAGTCCGTCATCCGATGCGCTACTGGAGACGGAGAACCGGCCTCCAAGACGCCATCATGGAACGGGAAGGAGTCTGCCAGGGAAGGGCTACAGTCAGAGGAAGCAGAACTCTTCCGGTGACTCCGGATACGATAATTATGCATTAGAAAATGGATCACATTATGCATGCAGTACAGACATCTCGGTAGCTCTCAGCAGCAGCAGTAGAGAAAACCAGCCAACTAAGCCTCTTATGCATGGTTCCAACTCTAAGCTAGATGCGGCAGGTAGAGAGCAAAGTCTTGAGCGTAAGACTCTTGCCAGGAGCGACTCGTTGCAACAGAAGACGCATTCCCAGAGTCGAACTGCGGCGAGAGGCGAAGAATGCAAACAGGGCGAGCGGAGTGTGGGTAGTAGGTCAGTGGGTGTTCCCAGCGGCTCAAGGAATGAGAACAAGAGCAACCATCCAGAGTTGGTTTTACCGCCTCCGATCAACACGGCCCGTTTGCGACCACAACGCCAGAAAACAAAATTCGCTGTGGTGAGACTGTTCTGTACATAGGCTGTCAATTTACATGCTTTGTTCCATCTTGCACTTGAACATTGTTCAGAATTATATATTGAAATGTATTTGCATAGTTACAGAATGCTGCACCAGAACCTTCTTATATACCAGATTATTATGACGTGAATCCTGATTTTACATTGAATTGAATCCCAAGTTTTATTCAGCATATTAGAACTATATTCTTAATTAGAATGCAATCTTGCTAGAGCATAGCTGACTTGATATTGCTCCTAAATGGTGTTACAAGAATGTTCCAGTAAAATGTTTTGTTTTCTATTTTTTCATGTGTTCGATAAAAACCTTTTCTCTGTATAGTCTGCAATACTTTATTTTAATTAAAATCAATTTTTCAGTAAATCTTGTCATTTATACTGTTCGTGAATAAGAATTATTGGCTGTCTGTAGTTAGTTTGTTATTACTTTACAGTTATCCATCTTGGATGATGGATGGGTTTGTTTGGAATTCTTCAAAGCCTATAGTGACGGCGAAGATTGGGTCACCGACGTCTTGAGAATCTCACCTGATGGCTTTAAGGTTAGTAAATGGAAAAATCATGTGACCAGAAACGTCACACAGACATAACCACATTAATCTGAAGCTTTATTTTTTAGTACCATCCACTTACAGATACTTTTTTGATACAAGTTTTTCTGGCATGTTCACCATCACTGGGTGGCACAGTGGCAGATTCAGCATGTTGTTTGTGAAACTATTGTATATCAGTGCTATGTGACATGTAAGGAAAGGCCTGTCAATTGCTTTTGTTGTGTTTGCACATTACTGAAATATCCCTCAGTCTTCAAGATCACTTACTTTGGAGAACTAATGTTGGAAGAAGTGTGTAATACACAGTGCTTTTTTCAGCCGGAGCGGTCCGGAACGGTGTTCCGGGACCTTTTTTCAGCTATTAAAAAATAATTTAGTTAATTAAAATTTTTAATAAAAAATTATTTAAAATTATTTGGATACTTTAATTTAATTTCAGTGCTTTCAGTGTTTATTGATATTGATATGTATGAAATGGAAATATCAGCATAAAATATGCCCCTATAATTTGTTATGAATTTGTTGAGTTCTGGAACTTTTTTATCTAGAAAAAAAGCACTGGTAATACATGAGCAAATTGAATGAACACCTTCCTTGTAAGGTATATTGTGCAGTCTTGGTGAGTACTTGGATAGGTGAAATCCATAGAATGCCTGACCAATTAATGCATACACATGTTTAGACGATAAAAGGTGTGCTCTCATAATGCTGTCACAGCGTTTGTACCTCCAAAGTCGTAAGAAAGATTGTGAAAATTCGTGTGGTGTATAGTTTATGTTTCTGGAAAACGTAATTATTGGACTTATTAAAAGAACCTGTCAGACGTGCAGAGACTTGATCGATCTAAAGAGGTTTGTCTTTTGCTCTATAGATAGAAGCATTTACACCAAATGGTGGCAAGGGATGCATTCTGCAAAGCCAGCCACCAGACATTCCACCAAAGACTGCTCAGCATGGCTTCAAACAGTTCTCTTACGACCGTCTTCCAAAATCATACTGGAAGAAGTATCTGTACGCCTCTCGTTTTGCTAACCTCGTTCGGTCAAGGACTCCAAAAATTACCTATTATATTCAGGAAGCCAAGGTCACGATGATGGAAAACTTGCCGGATCCTGACCTTGAAGTTATTTTCTACGATGGTATGCTATCATTTCTCTTGTCCAGGGATATCTTTATAGGACGTGGAAACGGCACTCAGTGCTCGAGGATGAGTACCAAGGAATCAGTTGTTAGCACTTCTGTAACAAAGTGAAGCCAAAATGAGTGCTAAAGCAGAGTTAGTCTTTAAGAGCAAGAGACACATTATTTCATAGCAGGACTTTGGATGCTGCCAACAGATAGACATTTGCACCAAACTGCTTATGTCTGTTAGTATCAGCCAGCAGACGTTTGGATGCTACTAGCAAATGGAATCACTGGAACCATTTGCAACTGACCAGATGTCATAAACATCTGACTTTGGAATGTTTATAAAGGCTGCAGGCTTAGAGCTTCTGGACTGTGGTCACTGTGCAAGTCTTTTAACCCTTTAACGTCGAGCGTGTACTAAAATGTACTGGAAACCAATGCATCTTGTTGTTAAAGGGTTAAGCTAGAGTTGATTAGTGCTTGCACATGTTATGTTGTATATTAGATGGTGTTGCTGTGAAAAATAATTAAATATAGGAATATTCCTAAGTGCAGTGTTTTCTTTGTGTGCATTAGACTGTGTTGCTATTTTGATAAAATTAAATACCTTGTTTTCTTGTAAAAAGAAATAGTAATTTGACTATTATACATGAATGTTTTTAGTTCACGAAAAAAGACGGAAAAGCAATTAGGTACAATACGCCACTTTCAGTCTGTAGCCATGATTTGAGTCTGTTGTTGTATGCATTGACTGTGTTGCTATGATAAAATAAATAAGTAAAATTTAATTTGAGGAATGTTTTTAGTTAGGTACAATATTTTTCAGTCTAGGATTTGAGTCTGTTGTTGTATGTGACATGGTATGTGTGATTCAAAGTGTTACAGTTTGATGTTATGTTTCCTTGATTTGCAGGTGTTACAGTAACCAAGAAGAGTGACGAAATGCAGATAGTTCTAAACGATGGATCAACACTGAAGCTAAAAGACTCGTACGACGTGGAAGATTTGCCTCGCAGCACTAGAGAAAAATACGAGACTGTTAATAGGGTAAATGTTTGGCTTATTTCAGTGTACCTGGGACTGCAGTTTGTCTGTTTTCTAATCATATGATTGAATTTTCTATTGTGATCCTCTCCTTTGGCCAATTGGCAGAAACTAATCTGGTGCAGTTCCTCATGTCTGTGCCCATGTTTTGCTTGGAATTGATTGTTAATGATCTGGGCTTAGAACTGTTAATCCTTTTAACTAGGAAATGTAACCTTGGTTTTAATCTTGTGTTTCTATACTTGAGCCAGAATATGTTAAGCTGGCCATATAGTACATGATGTGGTCAAACTTTTTTGTTCAAATGGCCAGTGAGCTGTGGCTTTGATGGACAAGTCCTTGAGAAAATCCTTTGTGCACAGTTGCTAAGCACCATTTGGCACAGCTGAGGAATTTCTGTTGAAATTGTTCTATATAAGGTTATATATACACTTAGTTACCATCGAATGATGATCAGCTTTAGGCAAGTATACCTAATGAACAGAGTCTCACCTTTGGTTTTTGATCATGCGTGTAGAGAATGTGGCTTGTTGTTACTGCTGAAGAAAGACTCCATCAATGAAACCCTGCAGAATACAGGATGTCAGTGGATGTAACCAATAAGTAGTGAATAATTGAACGTCTGCCCATTAGTCTTTATTTTTTCATAATAAATATGTGATTGTTTTATGTAGGTTGACAATATATGCAGACAACTGGAATCTGTGCTGATTACATTTGAGGAGGAGCATGGCATCTCGTGCTTTCCAGTCACTTTAAATCGGTATGCTGTTCCTAAATATGTTTCTGGCTAATTCAGTTGTTGCTACCGTGTAGACCTGTGGGTCTCTTTCTAAACATTTTTGTAGCTTTAGATGTGTTTTGTGTGACATTTGTCCTATGTCCACTCTCCTTTAAGGATCCTTATAAGAGGGAACATTAAATATCAATGGCCCTATAAATACTGAGGGCTCAGAATATGTCTTGATACTGGGGCGTCATGCTGCAGCTGTCTGTGGAGTTGGACGCAGGACTGACTTTCTTGAGGACCATCATTGACTGAGGCTGAATAAAGTATTGGTTAGCTTCCTGGTTTGTTTTGCCTTGCATTACCTATTGGGAAACTGTAAAATGAAAGAAAATGCTTGTATAAGTGTGTATATATATGCTTGTTGTATAAAAGACTTGCTCTTATTTGAAGTACCCCACAAACGCATTGCACGCATGAGTGTCTAACTGTTGGAATCTCTTGCATTGTGAGGTAGGCACACAAAAATAATGTTAAAGAGAATCAGTTGGAAATGATACAGTTCACTGCAATTGGTTTTTGCTGGCTCTGGAATGGTTATTGAAAGGTACTGTACAAAGTGTTACGTATTGTGGGCAGTTTACTGTTTAAATCAGAGTTTTCCAGTGGTGGTGGTTGTTTCTGCATAGGGCACCAATTCGTGCACCACCGGAAAGTGCCAGTAAAGTGAATTCATCGAGTGAGCAGTTGCGAGGATGTACACCTTCCATCACAGAGGGACCATCTCAGGTAAGCAAACTGAAGCTTATGTTATAAACAACAGTGTTGGGATGTGCCTCAGTTTTGTATGCTTAGGATGTGGTTTGCGGTTTACAGATACATACATGTATCTACTCCACAGTTGCATTTTTCAGATGCAAATCAAGTTTCCTACTTACTTACTTTATATGAAACCCATGAAGAGTTTGGCATGATTCAAAAAAAAATATTGATATTAAGTTGAAAGGTGCTGTGTCCCATTGACCTTAAAAGTAAACACTTTTGGTGTTTATTAAATTTTCACGATGGGCTAAAGGTTGAGAGGAAGGAATGGGGAAGCATTCATGTAAAAGCACGAGAAGTTAATTCTCAAATTATGCAGATGCAGCAGGGATGAGTTCATAAATGGCGGAAGTCACAGAGGAGTGCGGATAGGCCGTAATAAATTTCAGAGACTTATTAGAGATTGTCAACTCTCACTCTCTAAAAAGAATGTTATCAAAATTTCTGGTGATGTAAAACGCAGTCTTCCTTGCTTACCCTGCCCCACTTCAAAACTTTTGATCAGCCTCCGCTAGTAGTGATTTGACAAATGTTGTCTTTGTGCTGTAGATTCGGCCACATATAGAAGCTGTTTTTTCTAACCAGTCGGCAAGTATCTCCAATGGTCAGCTAACACATTCATACAGCAGTCGTGCTCTGGCATCCGGTCTGTCTGACAATCAGAATGGAAAGCCCTCAGATGTCAACAGAGGGCAGCAGTGGTCAATCCAATCAAACAAGAGATGATGATCCCAAGTGTCAGCTGACAGCGCTTTGAAGTTGAAGTCAGTAAGTGCTGTCTTTAAAATCAGAATGTTTTGTATTTTGTTGATAGTTTGTTAGTGCGTGATGATCATAATTGTGGTCTTCTGCAACGATTGTAGTCTTCCGTAACGATTCACAATTTTTTTTAGCTGTGTAAACCTTTTAAGACTATGCTACCCTCTTCGTGATGTAGTTCAACTGGAAGCACCTTGGATGGCTCTGAGTTGAGATATGAAGAATACTTTACAATGGATTCGATAAATGAATTGCCATGGACTGCATAAAACTTCTGAATCAGATGGAAGCCAAACTTGTAAAAAAAATTCAAATGTCTTCATAAGGGTCACATTTCCTAATAAAACAGGGATACATTTTTATTGATATGTTGTAATATAAGCTAGAATGATGATCTGGTAGCGGTTGTGGTGTTTGTTTTTTTAGTTACTGTACAAAGACAGTTGCAGCATTTGAAACCATCTTTGGACAGTAGTCCTCCTGTATGGACAGTGTCCATCTACGTGAACAGTATCCCACATACATGATGAACAGTATCCCACGTACATGAACAGTATCCCGCCTGCATGAACCGTATCTTGCGTTTTACAGTCAGTAACTAGGGCTAGAAAGACTTCAGGGAAATGACGAGTTTAACTAAAAACAGTCGTAAAGACTAGCATGATAGTTCGCCTTAAGGCATTTCTGTTTTCCATACTGTTATGTTTTATTGTTGACAGTTTCATTTGCCTATTGCTCATGTGTTTAGGTCAATTGTAAATCATTACTTGGATGTTTTGTCACTTTCTGATTCTTCTGAACTGATTGCTGTGATGTTGACAGATCTGTTAACGAACCAATCTTAGGACGAGTCAGACCTAATGATATTAATAATAAGACATTTTATATAACGCCTTAGCACAGCCGAAGCTGAAGAAACCAGAACTCGTATAATGCACTTCGTTGTGTAAACACACCTGGCATAGCCGTGTTGTCAGTGCCTTATTTAAGTGCTCAGATACATACACAGTACATACCAATTCTTGTGCATGTAAACGTACTAGTACATATTGTTACATACATACTTAATTGTGAGGTTCTTAACAGGTGTTATATACATAGAAACTTACATACAATGCATGCAAGACTTCCAGCCTTCACATCCTTGGTACACTGAGATCTTCTGGTAATGCACTGTTGCAGCACTGATCGAATAAAAGTCGAGATTTGTTTTGGTTCCTGGTGTATATAACATGTACATAAAATACAGACCGCATTGTAAACTGGTTTTTGTGGGTTCGGTGCTGTAAGAAGTTTGCACTCTGCTTTCTTCTAGACTGATTGAAATTTATTGTAATGCTTGCAGTGTGCATATATAATATATGTGCAGCACAAGGTTGTCTTGTGGTCAGTGCCTCATTCGGGAGCAGACTGCCATTCAGCTTGTAATACGATCTTGTACTTTCTTTGCTTGTATTGATTATATTTCACCAGCGGTCAAAGACCATTCCGTGTGATTGTGGTCTTTTGTTGTCAGTTTGAGGCACCTCTGAAGAGGGAGTTTTCTTGTAGAGGTATGATATAAATGTGCATTTATGCTTCTGACATTATTGTGATTGACTCCTTATTCTGTATAGCTCTTTTAAAGGATTCAATCATTAAGGCTGACAACATCGTAAAATGTTCTCCTACCTGATATGCAAATAGTCACGTTAAGTTATTTAAATAAATTTCGTGTGTAGCTTTTGAGAATGATGTTGTCTTGTATGCATCTATTTTAAACATGGCTGTACCGGATCACTTCGGTTCGTTAGCCGTGCTTTCGATTGCTCTGTCTTCGTGTTGGTAGGCAGTTCCATAATGCAGCACGAGGTTTTTTTCATCAGGAAATCATTCTTGACACTCTAGTCTGGAATTACTTTTCATAAATGCATGGAGATTGCCTATTTTGATGGCTTTACATTGCCTTGGCAACTTCTTAAAGTTCTGTAATTGGGGATAGACTTTGTTGGTCTACTGGTGGTGCAGCACCTCATTGGATGCCTTGTTTATCATTGTTATAAATGGCATGAGAAAAGATTTGAGATTAGATGGAAGTATGCTGAAACCTCATTAATACTTACAGTTTATAAAACATTATACTCTGGCCAATTGCAACACCTAAAATCAAACTTATGTGGTTATTATGTAATGTGAATTCTTATATAAATGTGGTTTAGGAAATGGATCCAAAATTTAATGCAGCTTTAGAACATGACAATATAATAGAACTGTGTAAATCAGTACATTGTATGGATCCCAAAACGTGAACTGTTATGCAGTTCTAGTACATGTGCTGTTTAACAGCCAAAATAGGCGATGGGATAGTGTGTTTGCATAAAAAAGAATTTTTTTCAATACCTACCGATTGGCTGATTTTAGAATAGACACTACCAACTTGTGAACTTTGTTGGGGGTTATGTCAGCAAAAGTACCTAATTTTTACTCCTCCCCCTTGTCCTCATTTGACCTTACCCTCCTCATCTCGCCTTTGATTGTACACATATTGAACGGAGGAGTGCTAAGTAATTGATTACACCCTCTGTTGAACCCTGCAATGGCTAGCTGTTCCTTGGGTTGGGTACTTTGATACTGTCCAGTAAATGGACTTCTAAGTAAGAAACAACGTGGTGCAGACTGTAGTTGGTGTTTAGAGCTGCACTAAAATAACTGCACAAAGTTCATGTGGTAATGTCTGCATTGGGCATAAACTACCGCCCTTCCCCTCTTCATGGGCGTACTTAATGGACGACCCCTTGGTAGTTTTTGTTGTCTCGAAGTTCGCAAATGATCTCTTCGGAAGCTCTTAAAAGGCAGCAATTAAATTGAGCAGGACACAGATCGACATGATGTTCAAGCAGTGTCTCCCTGACGTTAATGTTGTATTCAGAGTGTTTTATTGCATAGTTGTTAAAAACGGTAAAATCAAAATAAAAAACGGGAAAAAACGTCGTTTTATTGCATGTCTTTTAAAAAACGAGAAAAACGGAAAAGAAAATAATTTTAATTTTCTACATCTTTTACTGCATTTTTAAATTAATAACCTTGTTTACACAATTTAATTTTAATCAGCAAATAACATAACTTTATTAATAAACATGAAGTAACAGTAATCTACAACAATTATTTTCTTTTAAAATTAAAGTTTGGTCTAGAAAGAAATTGGGAAATTAAAAATATTGAAATCTTTTCAAATTTTAATTGTATACAGAAGTCCACATAAATCCATACTGACATAAGCAATTAAAAACTAAACTTTATAAGTATAGACTATACTTAATTAAAAATTGTTGGTCTACTTACAATTCTGACTTATATGAGAACTTGATATGGAGTAATATCCGTCAGTTTATCAGTCAATAAGAGATTTCTGAGTACAAAGACAACATTTTGCATTTTGGATAACTTAGAATAACTTTTATACATTTTATTTCCTGTACAGTGCTGTTTATTTCTCAACTGATGACACTAAATAGTGACGTAAATTAGATGAATCCTTGAAAGGACGGAGACAACGTAAGGGATATCAGACAAATATTAAATTAAACAAATAGTAACAGACAGTTAATAAATAAATAAAGTTACATACAAAAAATAAAAAACGGAAAAAAACGAGACGATAAATAAAAAACGAAAAAAACGACGTTTTTGGAGGAAAAATAAAAAACGAAAAAAACGTTTTTTACAACTATGTTTTATTGAATTTTACTTTAACAGCGTAAAGAAATAAAGTTTCTTTGCAAGTATTTTTGTTGCATGTCTTTTAGTCAAATAATAAAGTTTGAGGTAAAATCACGTTTTACATTGTATTTGTTAAATCATTTGAGGCCGTCACAGCTGGTGTTGTCAGAAGGTATTCTCTCATCTCTTCATCATTTATTGATCCAAAATCAAGAATGATACATATTAGGCTCTACAAGCATAGTAGCCTACAATTGTCCGCTATTCAAAAGGCATAATTAGCCAAGAGGGACAACGGTCCCTCTTTATTAGGATCACCTATTAATAGGGCTAGACGGAAATCGTGAATTTTGGCGTTTGCCGTGAATTTTAGCGTTTGCATGATTTTTCACATACATGTATGCTGCACTTTTGTGTCGAAATCCATAAGTTTCATAATAATATATGGTAAAGTCGCAGTTTACGTTGCTAAATTATTTGATATTATCACTTTAAAATGGAAGCTGGATTGATTAAATATATTGTTTCTCTAAATGGAAGTGGGATTGATGAAAACATTCCTGTGTTCAAAATTGAAGTTGGATTGATCGAAATAATTTTTTCCCGTAAATAGAAGCTGGATGGATGAAATTAAGTTTTCGATTCAATAGAAGCGGGATTGATGAAAATAATTGTTTCCGTAATTAGAAGCGGGATCCATGAGAATATATCTTTGCTTAAATAAAAGTTGCATTGATGAAAAATATTTTTTCGTCAAATAGAAGTTGGATTGATAAAAGTAATTTTTTCAAATTAAATGGAAGTTGGATTGATACAAAAAAAATCTTTATGAAATGGAAGCTGGATTGATGATAGTTAAGATGCACAAAGGTAGACTTCTTACTTACCAACGTCAAGAACGGCATTGAAGACATTAGAATAATTTAGCAACGTAAACTGCGACTTTACCTAATATATTATGCTAAATGCTAAACATAACAAATTGGACACCTAAAACGGCCGCCTTGATCGTGAATGATCAATTTGGAGCCCATTTATATGCTCACTCTCACACACGCTTATTCTCCATCAAACATGGTGGTACTTTAATTTGGAATAAATTCCCATTAAACATTCGTTTAGCGCCCAATCTACCGAGGTTTTAAAAGATGCTTTGCGTATGCCTAATCAACTGCGGTACCGGTAATTAACTAATTAACATACCTTGTCAAGTTGTTAGCTTGTATATTTTTATTGTTAAGCCAAGTCACTAATTCAGTCCATTGATCAACCTATTATTCTACTAATTTTACAGCTATTAGGCTTTTGTGACCCCTGATGTTATTCTAGGTGTCTATAGCCATTCTCTGCATGAGCCTGTAATAATTAATCTTGGATTTTCGAAACGGTTGCAATCAAACTTTGATCCATTGATTGATTTGATACAGAAAGCTTTCGATATCGTTTAAACAGAATTTTATCTGTTATGAATTGCTGGGATTCAACCTTAGACTGCCCCCAATTGGCAGTTGAGCATGTTAACGAGGAGAGCGACGAGACTGCTGTGCGGCTGGTTGCTTTTACCAGCGCTAAATCGTTAGAATGCTGGTCACGACCTTGTGGACGCCAACGGTCGAACGCTTTTGCTCCATCGATTACAATCGGATCATGACTTGCAGTGCATGACCTCGCTAGAGGTCGAATATAAATGACATGGCATTTAGGAGGTCGCCTGGGATAAGTCGTGGATTTCTTTCCTATTGTAGATGGTAATAAATCTCGTAGTGCAGTTTAGGTTGGAATAAACCTACAGTGGACTCACTTGAGTTACATTGGAGCTCTAAAACAACTATTATCTTGGGAGTGTATTTTGGTAAATTTGTAGCGTACAATTTGAATTGAATCGAAGCTGAAATTCGAACTGAATTTAATCTGCAAAGTGCAAACTTTTCATGCACAACTGGAACAACTTAACGACCATAATTTTAGCAATTCATGACAGAACTTTGTAATTTGCCACAGCTGTGATAGTTCCGATTGTAACATTGTGCTTGTTACACATCAGTGGCAGTAAAGTACTACGTTCTATATTTGGAAGACTGTTAGAGGATCCACGACAATGGGTCCAATGCAGGAGAAGGAACTTTGTGACGTTGCTGTACGACACGAGCGCGGAACCAACAGGTACCCATATGCCGAAGAGCGCAGTGTTCGTCGGCCCGGTTGGCTCTACACAGGAACACAGCTCCCTGGTATAATCTGTGATCGAACCAAACATGGATGCTCGGCCTATATGTAGGCCTATAGGGTCTAGAAGGAGGACCTTGAATTCAGTATATATATATAATATATATATATATAATTATATATACAGTTATATAATATTTATAATTATATTGTATTTTATTGTATTTAAAGATTTATAAAGCGCCTCTCACAGTGCACACCAATCAGAGGCGTCTCAGTGCGAAAGTCCCCAAGTGAAGTTTTGAGGTATATGCTAGCGAAAAGATGTAGCAGGGCCACCCGATATAGTATGTTGGTGCGAACTAAACGGAATACAAAATGCACATACACATACATGACTGTACTTCCAATAATTGTATACTTATTGCATAGACGACAAGTGAGTGTACAGAGAATCCACTGGTTTGGCGCTCTCATCTAATCTACTGAATTCTATAGCGCCGTTATCATAAATGCACCAGGTATCAATCAATTACCGTTGTTTATAGTTCGGCTTTGGTGGACCGGCGAGTTGAATTTAGATGCGTCGTTTTAGTTTAGACGTGAATGACACCAAAGAAGTGACATAAAGCCCAGAACAGGGCATTGAATTCTATAGCTTCGGACAACCATCGAGATTGACCAACCCTGGCAACAACATTCGTTTGGCACAAAGTTGCCACCAATGACACAATGCAGGCCCTCTACTGGTCAATGAGCTTGACTATCCGAGGAGAGTCCAATTATGCATTCTTTGACCACACGTCGTGCTCGGAAAGCTTTCGAATTCATCTCGTAGTCGGCAAAGGACCAGAAGGATGAGTGAGTCTCTCCAGCTACATGCTTCTGTGAAGACACGTGTCGTTGGTGGAGAGGACTGCCGAAGGAATGGAATTACGACGAGTGATCCCAAGAGAATGGAAGGTCACGGAGAGCGGATAAGGAAAGAAGAAACGTAGACGGCTAGGCCTATAGAAAGGGGGATATATAAGAAGAAGTAGAGGATTACAGGGAGAAAGACAGAGACAAAGAGAGACAGAGACAGACAGACAGACAGATAGAGATAGAAAGAGAGGGAGCTATGGGGAGAGAGAGAGGGGGAGAGAGAGAACTAGAGAGCATGGATTTGAAAATTACTCGGAAAAATGTAATTGAATTACAAATTACGAATTACTTTGGGACATGAAATATACTTTAAAATTACAAAATCCACGGGAAAATGTAATTGAATGACAAATTACCTAATTTAAAGTAGCCTAATTTCAACTACGTAATTTTTCAATTACTGGCCATCACTGCCAGAGAGTTTTGGAGGGACGGAGTGAGAGAGAGAAAGAAAGAAAGCCAGCGGGCTATGGAGAGGGAGAGAAGAAAGAACCAAAGAGCTACAGGGAGGGTGGAAGGCAGAGGTCTATGGAGAGGGAGAGAGGGAGAGAAGAAGTCAGAGGGTAATGGAGAGGGAGGCAAGGGAAGAAGGCGGCGGAGGATCATAGAGAAGGAGGGCGAGAGGAAGTCAGATTGAATAGATGACCCTATAGTTCGGACATCGTACGTCAGATTCATTGGCGTCGCATGTACAGTGTACGTCATCAATAGAAAAAACTGGGAGGAAACACCAAGGTTTATGTGACCCCATCACATGGATGGGTTGTTAGATGGATGGATGGAAGGATCGATGGGGTGGGTGGGTTGTTAGACGGATGGATGGATGGATGGATGGATGGATGGATGGATGGATGGATGGATGGATGGATGGATGGATGGATGGATGGATGGATGGATGGATGGATGGATGGATGGATGGATGGATGGATGGATGAATGGATGGATGTGGGTGGGTGGGTCTGGGTGAATGGATGGATGGATGGATGGATGGATGGATGATGGATGGATGGATGGATGGATGGATGGATGGATGGATGGATGGATGGATGGATGGATAGATAGATGGATCGATGGATGGGGATGAGGGATGAATGAATGGACGGACGGACAGACGGGTGGAAGGACGGAGGGACGGATGGATGGGTTGACGAACGGATGGATCGATGAATGGATGGGTTGTTGGATGGATGGATGTGAGGATGGGTGGATGGATGGATAGATGGATGGTTGTCGCCGCCATATATAACCACTATGCCAGGCGACAATATGTGTATGTCTATGTATTTGTGCTTGTCCTTGTGCCTATGAATGTCTCTTCTTATTTCTGCGCCTGCTTTGTATTCGGTGCACTACTGTGTGTGCGTGTGCGCGTATGTGTGTGTGCGTGAATGTGACTTTCTATCGTGTCTGTATGTCTGCCTGTCTTGCTTGTTCATGCTGCATGCCAGTGTGATTGTCTGCGTCTCTGCTGTCTGTCTGTATCTTGTTTTTATCATATCTGTGCAATAGATGATCATCTGTTAAAGGTCTGTAATTATTCATAGCTGTGATATACGTGAGTGATTGTGACCTGAGGTTTGCCGATGTCATCGGAGCAAATGTGTCAAATTTTATCTCACAATGTCCACAAAACCTAATGGAAACTAAAAGTCCATATTATATGATTCATTTAAAGCTGCACTTATGAGAAAATCGATTTTAAAAATTGCAGATATTTGAAAACCACAGTTCCTACAGTTATAATTTGTGGCAAATGTGTCAAATTTTATCTCACAATGTCCACAAAACTTAATAAATCTAGAAGTCCATATAATATGATCCATTTGAACCTGCGCTTATGAGAAAATCGATTTTAAAAATTGCCGCTATTAATTTTGCAGGCCACAGTTCCTAAACTTATAATTTCGGCTAAAACTTGTAGCATATATAGGCCTAGTTGTCATAGGCTATAACAAGTCCTTAGAAGTCCCAACCTTTTAGGCAGTGAGCTGCCACAACTTAATAATAATCCTCCTCGGTGGGAGGATCAGCTGGCGAGCGAGAGGAATGGCCACCTGCCGCCATCTGCCGAGATTGACGAACTTAATTCGCTGACACTTTACATGCACGTGGCTCCATCTGAGAGTGAGCTTAAGAAGCTCTTCTTCTTTTCTCACGTAGGCCCTATAAATATCTGCTCGATGCATATCTGATTGTGGTATACGTTTGCCAATAGGCAGACGATATCTCCAAGGAAACTGAAATATGTATGGCCTTATGAGAGAGCGGATGCTCTTCGCGTGAGGTAGGTTAGGGAGGGGAGGTTAACGATATTTATACGTGCCAGCGCATGTGATAGGCCTGTATTTGACCTACAAAGTCCTCAGCACCAGCACACCTCCCTACCTTCAGTCACTATTAACTTCTTACATTCCTTCTCGTTGCCTACGATCCTAAAGTACGGGTCTTTTATTTGACCCACGATGCAGAACGGTTATGGGCTCGCGTGCATTCCATGCCTCTTCCCCCAGGGAATGGAATCGACTTCCGCTCTCTCTTCGTAGCTCAAATTCACTTCCTTTTTTCAAAAAGCGACTCCGAAACTCACTATTTCTCCTTGGCTACCAAGCATATGGATATCTAACTGCATCTTCCTCTGGCGGCTGACTGTCCGCGCCTCAGATTCACAATTCGGTGTGACCATGCGCGCGTTACAAATTTAATTGATAATAATATCAATAATTATATTATGTTAAAACCTATTCGTCGTTTCATGGTAATGCGGCATTCCTTTCGGGATTCTTGCAATTGTAGTTTGATGAGAACGAAGTTGACTACATGATGACACATCACGGTAATGATTGGAGCAACCATTTGCCCCGTGAGGTCTGCGTTGGCCAGGTTGCAAATTGTTGGATTCGTTCAAAGTGTAATTTCTAATTTGGTCGACCCAGAATGAGATTGGTGTAGGCTATTGCTGTTTAACGACGCTGTGTCATAGATGATTAGCGTCGCTCTATTCCGTTGTCCAGGCTTTGGACTAGCACCCGAATGTACGGGCAGCGGCGGAGTTAGGATGGGTATTATTCTAGGCGGTAAATGGGTGAACTGCAGTCCTACTGGTTCGGACTTTCTGTCATTAACGAAACATTTTCCCCATGCATTTCGCAGGTAGTGGCGGCGCCGGAGGAAATGGGGGGGGGCTTAACCCCTAACTGCGGCTCAGCCCCCCTTCCCCAAAGTGGGAAAATACTGCAAATCACAGGGAGGAGGTGACAAAAGGGAAAGGCTTGGAGCTTTAGTCCCCCCAACCTGAAATCCTGGCGCCTCCACTATTCGCAGGGGTCATTCCCGAAGGCCAAATCGCACCTTCAGTGAGTCCAGCATAGTCCTACGATGGCCTTAAACCTAAATTCATCCATTCAGTCATTCAAAAATGTATGTGCAAAAATGCAAAACAGGAAATTAAAAGCATGGGTATTTTTCTTATAGGGTTTTTAAATGTAAAATTTAAAACAATATCCAAACAAATTTTGTTTGGATATTGTTTTAAAATAGTGCTTCAGTACAAAGAAATTTTTTAAGCACCAAAAAGTAGTAATTAAAAAATAGCTATCAATTTTCCAAGGGGGCAAGTGCCCCTTCTTGCCCCTATGTGCGGGGCTGCGGGCGCCCATGTCTCCGGAGACATTACTTCATCTCATGGATTTGTAGCTGGAACTATCCTCAAGACAGGATTATTACAGCTTCGTGCGACAGATTAAGGCGTATGACTCTGATCTGAAGCAGTATTTATGTACGTACGTGTGTACGTATGTATGTATGTATGTATGTACATGTATGTATGTATGTATGTATGTATCATGTATGTATGACATACATACTTACATTGTACGTAAGTATGTACATTATTTAGATATGTAAATCAGTTCGTGCGTACATAGTCTTTGGTGACGATGCTTAAGCCGGTGTGTCGTTGTCTTATGCAAAGCTCGGCTTCTGGGAATCGCCGATCGTAAACGGTTTCTATGATGTGGGAGGAAGAGCCGCCCTACCGCCCTCCCTTTCGCCCTCCCTACAACCCTACCACCGCCTGCCCGGCCACCCGTCCGTCCGACCGACCGTTTCAATCTGCCTTCCATCGACAGCGAAATGAGCAGAATGGCCGGAACTGCGGCGTCGTGTACTGTCGATGAAGATATAGATGGTAGCCATCGGTGGCGTCTGACAGGAGGCGCGGCAGCAGCAGCAGCGTTCCGATTCACATTAGCGTCTTATGGAAGGACCTGCAATATATCTACATCGACGCAGAGATACTTTTATGTCTGGTCTGCCGTGGTTACGGCAACCAATCTCCTGGAAGATGTGTCGTCTGTGTTGATGTTCTTGGCGACAGGCGCTATAAAAACGCTCGTTTACGACGTCATTTGTGACGGTGTGCAAAACTGGACACCGGGCTTTTCCCAATTCCCTGACCCGCGTTTAACGTAGGCCCTATATGTGCTACGAAATAGTCATTTTGTGAAGACTCCGCTTTGGCTGCGATTCAGCTTACATGACACATGTCACGTGACTATATATATATATCATGGTGACCATAATAATGGCGTAATGCATAGCATTTAAGATCAACAGTGCTCTGTTCGCTGTTAAAACGGCTCGGCATATATGTATTACGTATGCATGCGTCAAGTAGGCCTAACGGGTTTGGAAGTGTATACAAGGGGTCAAGCAAAGTCGTGCTTATGTTTGCCAAGTGACGATATACTTTTTACGTGTTTGACGTTTGCCAAAATACTTTTGTCGATTTTACGTTTGCCAATTTTGACTAGTTTACGGCATTTACGTTTGCTAAAATACTTTTCTCGATTTTATTCCCGGTCGCCTTGACGATTTAAAAGATTATTGTCGTCAATTAGGCCTATGGTGAATAGCTCTTCCGGGTTTTTATCTATTACTTGCTTGTCCTCCATGGTCGCCCATTCTCCGCTCTCAGTTCCCTCACTGATCTTGACTACCTGGACTGCGATTTCGGAATGCGATTTTGTTTACTAAGCGACTATTGTTTGATTTGTTTAGCACTGCTATAATGGGGCAATAGAAGTTTCTGAATTAGATTAGATTAGATTCAGGGCATTTCGTAGTTTCTACTGATTTTTCTACTTCTCTTGGATTGCCCAATGACCTTGATCTAGTCGATGATGAGTTATTTTGGTCTGCCCATTTTGACTTTTCCCTGTTTTACTAAACATTTAGTAGGTATAAGCGTATACACCCTCGCCCCGATCTGAGGCATACCCCAGAATCAACTGAGAGAACCATGCCTGTATTGTTTCCCAGATTTTTGACTCTCCCAAGGAAATTTGATGAGTCTTTAGTTCATGACAATTTATTTAAGTTGTCCACCTGCAATATCTTTTTTACCGATAGTTTTAGTAGCCAACCCTTTGAATGTGGTAACCTCAACGGCGAAGCGTCCCTAGATCGAATGGGGAGAGGGCGGCCAGCATATATATTGTGATATCGACGCCAGGTGTTTCTTGTCATATTTTACAAGTACAAATCCTTCAACTGCTTCATTACAGGGTCTTTAAAATGATTACTGGATAGCGTTACCATATGGAGCACTGCATGGTTAAGCCAACGGAGATCTAGACAGAAGCTGAACGGATCGCTTCTAGTTTTCCTGCCAGATGTCAAGTAGCATCCAGTGCACAGGAATTGATCTGTGGCTGATGCAAATAAAAAACTTGTTTGTGGATATGAATCTTTGTTTCCAGCCATAACATCTCTACCAGCCAAACGACTTCTTGGGGAAAGGCAAATAGATACTCAGTTCACGTCAACAGAAGTAAAACTGATGTGAAGCCTCGGCCCTTCAAATATCGCGTGACGATCGCTCACCCAAACTGTTCGTTTTTCACCATGCTCGTTCTTGCCAGCAATGTGTGTAGACCTCTATGTAGGTACGTATGTATGTATATATGCGTGCATCTGTGTAGATGTGTAAGTTTGTTGGTATGTATATGTATTTATATATATATGCATACTCATGTATATGTACTATGCATGCATGCATGTATGTATGCCTGTATGTATACATGCATGTATGTATGTATGTATGCATGTATGTGTGTATGAGCACTTGTTATAGCGCCCCTTCAAGATTTCTACTCAGAGGCGCTCCCGACTACAGCGCGGACACTGAATCGGAGTTTCACACCGAAGCGCATGAGCAATTGCGAGTGAAGGACTTGCTCAGGGTCCCTACGCGGCGGCTTGAGGTGGATTCCAACCCGCAACCCTCCGGCTGCAAGGCACCGAACTTACCCCTACACCACCGAGCCCCCACAATATGGATATATATGTATATGGATGTATGTATGGGTGAATGTATGCATTGATGCATGTTTGGATGCATGTATGCATGGATGCATGCATGCATGTATGTATGTATGTATCTGGCTCTTTATATAGCGCCTTTAATTAATCGCATAAAGACGTGACCGGCAGTTATGTCCGATATTAACCATAGCTTCAGTCCCTAATTAACCTACTAACCTTTTGCACGGACATCGTATAAATTATTTTTGCATCAGGTGCAAAGCGTTCCGTCCCAGGTGGCTTTTCCAACGGATTAAGAGTTTTGATTGCGATTTCACAAAAAGCCACCGTCGACTACGGTGTATTGAGCATCATAATAACGTCACTATAAAACTCCTAGAATTAATTAGTTTAGGGTTAATTATACATCAGCTGATCAGACGCATGAAACGCAGAGGATTTCTGCACCCCACGCAAAGAGCGCGTCTGACCTACTTCCTCATCCATCCATAATGTAACCAAAGCCACTACCGTTGCTAAACTTCTATATGTCTCCCCATCCTGGTGGGGTCTCACGCTGGCTTCCGATAAAGAACGTCTGGAAAAACTCCTAAAAAGAGCCAAACGCCTAGGCTACCTAGAGCAATCCTTTCCAACAGTCTCTGAACTTGCCAATATAGCTGATGCGAAACTCCTTTTCTCCATATTACACAACCCCAAGCATGTACTTCACCAACTCCTACCTCCACTCCGACCCCTCTCCTCTCACCAATTAAGACCTAGAGCACACAACCATACTCTCCCACCCAAGGACAACTCTCAAATTATTCCCAGATCATTATATAAAAATATTTACTAGTTTATTCTAAAATCTTCTAATGAACTTTAATTATCCATTATCACTCATGTTAGCATTTCTGCGTTTTTGTCAGATTGTTTTTCTCAATTAAACGATATATATACCTAGTACTAGCGGCAGACTGACGTTTGTTCGGTGCCTAGTACCGAACAAACGTCCAACCAACATCATGTTCTTTGCCCACTGTTCCCTCCGATTCGTCATACTGGATACTCGCTCCACTCCCGTCCCCATGGTTTTTCACCTTCCGAACAAGGATGGCTGCAATTTCATTTTTATATCCAGAGTAATATATAAAAATATATATTGATTTTCTTCCCTCAGTTATAACACTAATGGTCCAATATGTAAAACATGCCATTAGTTTTAATTTTATCTAAACATTGCCTTAATCTAATCTTTAAGCATCCAATAGGACCTTCTTAGTTTATCAATGTACGAGTTGCGTAGCCTACTTGTCAGCTTATTTTTAATAAACGAAAATTAATTAATTTTCGGATGCACGAACAGATGGCGTGTTCTGGTTGTGAAGAGGAAGCGAGATCCGATGGCCACTCACACCCACACGCGAGGCAGAAGCTTCACCGATGTCATAGTTATTCGGGTGACACTCAGAATCTCAAACCCTATTAACCCAACCCGATACTCTTCCACCTCACATCGCATGCTCACCCCTATCTGTTACGTTATTTGACTTTCTATATTCGCGACTGGGTCCAGGTTACTCCTACTGCTACCGTTTCTTCCTTTGCTTTCTCTTCGCTCGCCAGCCCAAGGCTGCAGTTCCGGCTTAAGGCAGTAGACACATTCCATCCACTTGAATACCGATCCCCAGCTAGAGCTAGTGGCTTTTTGAAATGGTCGTTAAAGTGGCTCGTTGTAAAATCAGGCTCCAGATCGTGCTTAGTTGGAAATTGCAATTATGAGTTTCTATTGATCGTAAATACTGTTGATTTATGCTAAGCGATTTTTAATCATAATGATGCGAGGCTTTAACGATGATATGAAGAGCAATATTTAACGATTGTTGACATATAATTAATTATACTTGCCCAGTGAAAAGACTGTGTTGCTGGCTATCGTTTCCGACAGGGTTCGAATCATATCAATCAATAAATAAATAAATAAATCAATCAATAAATCAATCCATCAATAAATAAATGAATAAATAAATCCATAAATAAATAAATAAATAAATAAATAAATAAATAAATAAATAAATAAATAAATAAATAAATAAATCAATCAATAAATAAATAAATCAATAAATCAATCAATCAATCAATCAATCAATCAATCAATCAATCAATCAATCAATCAATCAATCAATCAATCAATCAATCAATCAATCAATCAATCAATCAATCAATCAATCAATCAATCAATCAATCAATCAATCAATCAATCAATCAATCAATCAATCAATCAATCAATCAATCAATCAATCAATCAATCAATGAAATCTTGACTTATATAGCGCCCCTTCAAGATATCTACTCAGAAGCGCTCAAATATTATCTGTAGTCTGCCGTATTGTACCGTTTGCGATCTGTACACTCACAAATCATCACACTTAAAGCTGTGTCATCTGTGTGGCTGGCTATTGGTGCAAATATTGCAGTCATTAGTTTCTTAATCTCGGCTTATGACTGAATGCCTTTTTTCACTTTCGCCACGAGACGGAGACGGAAGCGAATATTTCTTTCTATGACTTAATGTAAAATCATGTAATGCAGTGCAATCCAAGATAATACATACATACCATGTAATGCAGGAACTGTAGCGTAATGTATTGTAGTGTAATATCCATAAAGAGTCTTTATTTACAAGTTATTTACTTAAATTTCACTTACTAATGGCCGATCGTCTCTCGCGTCGTGCTCCTCTCCACTGACAGTGTATGGTCACAACAGCTGAGTTGGCTACATACAGTGGGCGCAGTGGAGCCATAATCACCAAACAAATTTCTGTCCTGAGGGTGGTTTAACCCCTGACTTTACGACTGACAGTCCAGCCCATTAACCACTATAGACTATAGCGTATTATAAAAGATAAATGCAGCATCCCTGGTCAGAAGAACGATCAGATCCAGAAGGAGGCCTTTCGCCCAGCTGCCTTTAAGAACCTACCCATACTGTCCACCACCTATGAAGAACACTCAGTTGGAAACATTTCCTTAAAGTTCTACGGAATCATAACGGCGTTGAAAAGGAAGTCTCAAATCATTCGGAATGCCATTCTCTTTAGCTTTCTCAATTCTCGTTTACCAAATGAAGTTTCCGTTAGATACATTCGCATCCAATCGTAACCTCGATATTTCCGAAGCGCTATTCATGCGTCAAAGAACAAGACAGTCGCTTCTAAACGAAAGAGACGTTTAATTATTGTCTAGACGGAGATTGGGATTGAATTACAAAGATCCGGTTGCTAGGATACCAGATTGAAAAGAAGGCAGAAGAACTAGAAGATAACATGCATGCATGCATACATACATGCATGCATACATACATACATACATACATACATACAGATACATACTTACATACTTACATACATACATACAGTGGCGGCGCCGGGGGTATAGCGGGGCTTAGACCCCCTAACTGCGGCTCAGCCCCCAAAAAAGTGGGAAATCAATGCAAATCACAGGGAGGAGGGGACAAAGGGAAGGGCTTGGAGCTTTAGCCCCCAAACCTGAAATCCTGGGACCTCCACTGCATACATACACACAGATACATGCATACATACATACATGCATAAATACATACATACATACATGCATGCATACATGCATGCATGCATACATACATACATACATACATACATTCATGCATATATGCATACATACATACATACATACATACATACATACATACATACATACATACATACATACATACATACATACATACATACATACATACAAGCATTCATGCATAGTACGTACATAGGCTTGCATGCACGCCTATATATTTACACTGCAACTATTCATTATGCGGTCATGAAGCGCGCCTCCTTGAGAATCGCCTTCTGTCGATCGTAGCCGCCTACACTCCCCTTCCCCCACCACAATAAAATTCTGCGATCGCCTCCCATGCATAGAGGCAGGCCACCGCCTCATCGGCCTTCCTCCATCCCTCTCTGCGGCCCGGCGCCCAACGATCCTCGGCCGA
This sequence comes from Aporrectodea caliginosa, assembly GCA_020284085.1. Classification (NCBI taxonomy): domain Eukaryota; kingdom Metazoa; phylum Annelida; class Clitellata; order Crassiclitellata; family Lumbricidae; genus Aporrectodea; species Aporrectodea caliginosa. The sequence continues at coordinate 487,154 of JACEVL010000532.1, forward strand.
ACGGACGGACGGACGGACGGCCTGGTCCTGATCGTCACTTGTGGGACTTGGTGTTGTTCGTGTGTGTGTGTTTACCTGGTCTGCGTTCTCGTTCCATATCAAAGAGGCGTCGGACCGTCGAGATTTATATTGTGTACACACTTCATTCGATCCAGCTGGCAATTGCGATCCGGAAGAACGGTGTTGTTTCGAACCATTGTTGGCGGAAGTGCAGTCCAACGAAGGTGTCGCCGGAAGGAGCTGTTGTTTCCACTCTTCGCCTGGATTCGAGGATTTTATTGCGTTCATTCAACGGGAGACGAAAGACTTCTGTCGACTTTTCGAAAGAGGTGAGACGTTGCCTCTAATTCGTGCAGGTGTGAATAGATGTTGAATATCGGCGTTAAACAGTTTTAAGATCTCTCAAGACTGCAATGTAATTAGTCGTAATATCAGTAATTGGCATGTATGTATGAGTGTATGTACTTATGTTGAGCTTTTGTTAGACACGTGAAAGACATTATATGAAGTGTCTTGCTACATGCATACACACAAAACTCAGCCACTGCCGTTTTCGCTTAGTGCCAGTTCCAAGCTTGGATAAATGGGGAGGGTAACTCTAGTCATCTTTGTTGTGATAACGCATCGGTAAACACTAAGTAAACATATACTCAAAGGGTATACATATACTCGCCGAGTAAAAATAGTGCTTCAACAGTGCCTAGAAATATTTTAGTGTTAACTCGAAGAAGCAGAGTGGCCACTCTGAAACAGAAACAGATTCAATATGCAGGCCTATAGGCCTGTGTAATATGTAGGCCTGTATAATATGCAGACCTGTATAAAGTGTAGGCCTGTATAATATCTCCCGTTGCTGTCTAGATGAAAGCCACACAACCTTAAATCACCTGCCAGACAAATAGGCAATACACTGAAAGTGCATACATCGTAGCCTTGCATTGGTACAACTGTGCGTATAGTTTGGCATTGAATGCGAGAATGATTTATGTGCTAATATGTGCCTGGGCAGAGATGTAAATATGTTTATATGAGTGTTTGTTACAATGGTTGTATGTAAGATTGAATGGGTTCACATAATTATGCATATGAATGTGCATTATATACGTACCTATATACGTACATGCATACGTATATATTGTAAATATATACTGTATGTGTAAGTATAAATGAAAGGGTTATATATGTATGTATGTACGTACGTTTGTATGTATGCATGTTTGTGTGTTAGCATGTAGATGCACATTTTTTTTTCATTTATTTGGTGACCAATAAACAACAGTAGTACACAATCAATGGGAAAGTAGAGTCACACAGGGGACCCTGAAAGGGTGTGGCCCCATGTAAGTATATATGTATGTTAGTGTGTGTCTACGTATGTATCTAGGTTCGTTCGTACGTATGTATGTATGTGTGTGATTCTGTGTGTATGTATGTATGCATACATGTGTATGTGTATGTATGTTTGTATAATGTAAATGGTATGAGTTGACATTAATTCACAGCGCGTTCTAGATCTGGTTTTTATACTGGGCGCTGAAGAGTGACTTGAGCTAAGTAGAGTATTGTTCTTTTACGACATCGTTCATTATCAACGAATTCTGTTCACGTTTCGGTCGTGACTAAAGCTCCTCGACCTCAATTTACTCGAGTTTCTTTTTTACATTCACCGAGCATTTTAAAACTGGAATGAATTGGTTTGAAGACTCAAAGTCATTGCTAATTCAAAGACAAAACAAGATGAGTTAGAATATCTGAAAACTAGTCATAGCCTGCTTTCTTAATGCCTTTATTGTTGAAACAGCTGTAATTTAGGATACACTATATCTTAAATTACAACTATATTACGGTAAGTGTAGGATGATAGTCATTTATGGCGCACTACTGTAACAATTGCTTCCTTTGTGAGGTTCTTAAAAGGTAATATATGATTGATAAGATACAGGTAAACACTGGTTGTTTAAGGTGCAATTGTTGATGAAATCGGAATTTAGGTGCCTCGTACTACTAATCGATTAGTACAAGTATTGATCTTGCTGGACTTTTAACACAGAGTCAAGGTTTAAACTGGTTTTTCAAAAGGTATTTTATGTAGTATTCAAATTTATGTTTCACGAGCACCAATAGGTTATTCAGATCTAACATTAGCACAGATGATAGCGGCCATAAAATTCTTGAGATTCGACTATAAGATGAGTAACATTGAGTATGCATCTCGATAGTGGTACTCTGCCGCTAGAGATATCGGAAGGCGAGACAGAGTATTGGCCAGTTGTGGTCTCTCTTTCTTATATACCGGGGCCAAGAAATTGAAGTTGCTATAGATCTAATCCATACACATTGTTTCAGCTCAAGGTTAGTTTACGGAACTGATCCTCATTTCTAAAGACAAATATTGCGTCGTTGAACCAAGTAACCCATAATCAATCGAGGTCTGATGTTCGTTTCTGTGCTGTCGTGTTGTTCACAAATATCGAGGCCTCTTATCTTCTCTTCAGAAAAATTCTGTGGTTTAGACAACTATTAATCTATATTTTCGTCGCTTCTCCGATCCCAGGAAAGTTACAATGGCAGCCTTTAAAACATGCATAGGTCATACACCATTTTGTAATTGTAATTGTAATTGTAATTAAAACATTTGTATAGCGCCACTCAGAGATTCAGAGGCGCTCCCGACCCAGGGCTCTACCAAATAAGATAGTCTTCAGGCGTTTCCGAAACAGAGGAAGAGAAAGGCTGAGGAGCTTAAATTCATGTGGAAGATGGTTCCAAGTAGAGGGGCCGATATCCACAATCCCGATTTTAACGATTAATTAATTGATTAATCGTTAAAAAATGATCAATTAATTTCGGCTTGTTCGATTAATTTTTTTACGTATTTCATAATGTATATGGATGCACGTGAGTGACGTGGGCAGGCTAATATGTATGTATTTAAGTATGCCGACATGATCCATGCATGTATGTCTGTGTCTATGTATGTAAGTGCGTATGTGCATGCACTTCGCAGTTTTAGTGTTGAAGCCTTTTTGCAAAACCGATTACTTGCGAGTCGCTTGAACCCGCATAAGAAGTTGATTCGGTCCTGTGGGCCTATATTACCTCAGCCTACACGCACGCACATACACTCACCCACACACGCACACACGCACACACACTGCACACCCACACATGTTGTGTCAATGTTGAACCAAAGCTGTCCAACATTGGCCCAACGTGAATGCGATGAATAATACTCCAATCGTTAGATACTACAGTCCGAAACGCAATGCTCGTTCCTCTAATTGGATCTACAAATTGTAGAGACGCATAAATGAGTTCATAATTAAATTAGCGTTTAACCTACTTCTTTACCATTCTCCTTCTAGAAAAAGAACGTTTAAAGAAATTTACAATGAGGCGTAGGCCTACTTAAGCTTAGTTGACCCAATTAGATCGAAAAGTCGAGCAATCTGACCCAGATTCAAGCGGTAAATGCACAACCCCAGTTGCCTACACTTTAGTCATTATTATATACTGTATTCGTTTATTGAAATCTTGATGTCATACCGCAACTAGTAACAGAGAATTAAAATCCATGTAAGAGAAAGAAAATAAGAAATAATTGAGTGTCGTTCTAATCCTCCAGGGGCGGTAATTTTAAGGGTACGGCTGATATTCTGAAGCACTGGAAAGTACTCGTTTAGTGAGACGAGGTTTAACGATGCTCTGCAAGCGACTCGGAAGCTTCAAGAATAGTAAAATGGTGGATTTCTCGTTGTGTACCGTGGCCCTCAATGGGCGGCTTATTTGGCGATCCATTCAATTTGAAAGGGTCGTAGCTTGAGATGAGAGAACGCATGGAATTCAATTACAGTGAAGTCTCCCCTGAGAATGACAGATACCTCTTATCTCTTGGCTGAGCTGTCAAATACTCAAGTCCAGTTGAATGCAGTCAGACAACGACGATATCGGATATAAGGACACACATTCAGGGATATTCTGAAGGCTGCTATATTGAGATACATCCATATCCATCCGTCCATCCGTCTATCCATCCATCCATCCATCCATCCATCCATCCATCCATCCATCCATCCATCCATCCATCCATCCATCCATCCATCCATCCATCCATCCATCCATCATCCATCCATCCAGTCCATCCATCCATCCATCCATCCATCCATCCATCCATCCATCCATCCATCCATCCATCCATCCATCCATCATCCATCCATCCATCCATCCATCCATCCATCCATCCATCCATCCATCCATCCATCCATCCATCCATCCATCCATCCATCCATCCATCCATCCATCCATCCATCCATCCATCCATCCATCCATCCATCCATCCATCCATCCATCCATCCATCCATCCATCCATCCATCCATCCATCCATCCATCCATCCATCCATCCATCCATCCATCTCTCCTGTGATGATCTACATGTATTATTAATCCGATTGGATCATCCGTCCGTCCATCCATCTCGTCCATCATCCATCTCTCCGATCCGTCCGTCCGTCCGTCCGTTCGTCCGTCCATCCATCCATCCATTCATCCATTCATCCATTCTTCCAAACATCCATGCATTCATTCATGCATGCATGCTTACATGCCTACATACATACATACATGTTTACATATAGGCATAATACATAGCAAAGGGTATTGACAGTATTTCGTATACCAGTCATCGAACGATGGCGCTGAGAAATAACTGTGACTGAAGGAAATTGCTTAAGGTCCCTACACAGTAGCAGTTAAGAAGAAGCTCTGACCTGAAGGCCTACTCTCCGCGTTGTAAGGCGAGCGCTCTAATCAATCGGCTACCATGTAGCAGATGTTGACGGGATGCTACGAGTTTCTGACAGAAAAGTTGTCGACTCAATCCACACTGAAAGTATTTCATGTATTTGAACCTCGTCGAGGCAAAGACTTTAGTGAAAAAGAGGACGGTTTCACATATCGACTATATAACGCTACTCGAGAATATATGTAATGCAATGTAGCAATACATTTATAAAGCGCCACTTAAGAGTCTCTCAGAAGCGCTCAACAGTCAACGCTTGGCTACCAAACAGCTGAAAAAGTACGTCTGTAAGAGTCTAGAGAAAACCACTTAGTCACATGCAGCATATCACGGTGAGGCACGGTTTATTACCTGAGTAACATTTAAGGTAATTACCGATGTTTTTAAGGCTTCTCGCTCTTTCAAAGTGATTGAGTGGAATACTTATGAGTCTGTGTGATGAGTACTAAACGAAGAACTTTAGACGGATTGATTGAGCACCAGGAATAAGACAGAACCAGACAAAACCGGATCGAATCCTCGATCATTATAGTTGACTAGAAAAGCCGTCAGTGATTCGGCAACTGTACTGAACTTAGACGTGACAACTTCTATCCTATCGATTAGTTGAAATCGCAGATAATTTCTACAAACTATGATAAATCGTTGAGGATGATCGAAGCCCGACTGACTGGTTGAATTCGCGTGCTTGAGAACAGAGCAATTCTCCCTTAATCCTAGCACCCCGTGGAGTTCATGCCAGAAATGCTCAGAATATCCCCTCCCGTTTGACAGTGTAAATGGCTTTTGGGGATTGCGGTATCGTGTGGAAAAACTGGCATTGGAAACAGACGCTGGCAAAATTAGAAGAAGATTGATTGGGGCGTCGAATAAACTTTTCTTGGTTCCTGTTGCACAGTACTAACTGATTCATCACTGCAACTGTAATAGCTGTTTTGTGCAACAAAATTAACATTCATCGCACAGCACAGTAAATACAGTAAAGTATAGTACACTAATTACAGTATAATATAATACAATACGATGTTGCATACTACAATATCTAAAGTCAGCCAATCATAGGCCTAATCTGGTTCTCAATTAGCTCTAGAAATATGAATTTAGTGTTAAAAATTTGCTTCAAAGTAGGCCTACAGCTACGATATATATATATTTTATATATATTTATATATATAAATATACATATATCATATATATATATATAACATAGCTGTACTATGACATATATATATATGCTGATTTTTTCCATTCCGCTGATGCTTTATCTCAGCAGGGCCACCTCCTAATATCAACTTCCTCTGGCCAGCTGTTTGTTGTACCAACTTACGGTAACAGACCACACCAGTCGAGCGGTTTCCGTGCCTTCCGCGCGCTGGTCTTCCTCTCCTCATCTCTGGAATTCACTGCCAACAGTTTTTGCAGAATCTTTCCCTTATCTTATCTCATTTCACAAACAAACGAAGATTTAATCCTTTCCCAGCAACCCCCGCTTTGAGGTGAATTATGTGATTATTAGTTCTAGTGCTACCACCACCACCACCACCACACCACCACCACCACCACCACCACCACCACCACCACCACCACCAACACCAACACCACCACACCACCACCACCACCACCACCCACACCACCACACCCACCACCACCACCACCACCAACCACCACCACCACCACCACCACCACCACCACCACCAACACCACCACCACCAACACCACCACCACCATAACCACCACCGAACCACCACCACCACCGAACCACCACCGAACCACCACCACCACCACCACCACCACCACCACCACCACCATAATGTATGTATAATAATAGAGAGAGAGAGAGCACACTATCGAGATGTCCATTGAAGTAGCCGATATATAAAACGAATGTTGCCATGAAAATCCTGCTAATGGAACAATAATTAGATATAAAAAATAAGTCTATGGCGTTTTAATGGGCCGCGTGTCTATGTGTGGGTGGGTGCCTGGGTGTGCTTATCGTACGGTTGACTGACCACACACGCACACACGAACAGACACATGCAAAGACAGACCCAGGGCCTAATGAGAGAGAGAGTTGAATGATGAAGTTCCGGAGGAGACAGTCGCTTCCTGTTTTGGCACACTGACTGGGCGCCTGCTTTGCGTAACTACCTCCGAAATTTGCAAGGCGCCTCTCTCTGTATGTCTGTCTTTGTCTCTGTCTCTGTCTGTCTGTCTGTCTCTCTGTCTCTGTCTTTGTCTCTCCGTCTCTGTCTCTGTCTCTTTGCATCCCATTCTCTTACTCTGTGTTTCGTATTTCTGTCTCTGCGCCTATCCTGCTTTGTCTCTCTTTCCTCCATTATCTGTCTATCTGTTACAGTTTCTCATTCTCTTACGCTTTCTTTCTACTTTCTTGCTCTTTCAGTATCTCTATCTCTGTCTGTCTGTCTGCCTGCCTCTCTCCATTACCCCTTACTAGCTCACTTCTGGACTCCACCATTCTCTTTCATTTCATATGTCTGCCTTTCTTCTGTCTGTCTCTGTCTGTCTGTCTGTCTCTGGTCTATATTTCTCTCTTTCCAGCTTTCTATAACTTTGTTTTCTTCTAACTAATTGTTTCCTTCCTCGCCTTCTCATTGTTTCTTTCTTGCCGTTCTTTTCCTGTCTCTTCCCCCCCTCTATGCTCAGAATGCTGTCCGAGCGAGAAGAGAAATGCCTTATAGAAAATATTTTCGTGAACCTGCTACTCGAGGCCGTGCACTTGGCTATCAGTTCTAGGCTCCAGTTGCAGCAGTGGGCATTGAGCCACGGTGTGACTGAGTGCAAAGGAACTCTGCACGCACATCCCAATAACAGTCGGCCTACATACGTCTATAAAGAGACCCACACACGCGGAAGAACAGACATACATGCATACACTTAGACTGACTTACATTGTGGATAAATATTGGACATACCGATCATCTAGCGGTAGACAAATGAACCGTCGGACCAAGGGATACTTGCTGGTGCGGTAGGTCAATAAGGCTAATAAGTTTGCATCTGAGTCTGCTAGTCATGAAGTGAGTGAGTGAGCAAGTTAGTAAATGAGTGAGTCGGTGAATGACGGAGTGAACGAATGAACGAATATACAGAAGGCGTGTGAGAAGTATTATTACACAACTGATTACCTCATTTAAATAAGTTCCATCTTTTAAACTATTTTGCCAATTCACTGATCGTCTGACTGACTGACTGACTGACTGACTGGCTGACTGACTTGCTGGCTGACTGACTGACTTGCTGGCTGGCAGGCAGCTTGACTGGTTGACTTACGTTCTCATTAAATCAGAGAGAATGACTGACCAACTATTCAGCTGGCTAGCTGGCTGACTATATCTAACTGACTGACTCGATGCCTGACAAGCTGAGTGATTGACTGACTGGCTATATAACTGACTGACTCACTATCTGACTATCTAACTGACTGACTGCAAACTGATTGAGTGACTGACTGTCTGAATCTTACAGAATGCCTGATTGACAAAGAATTTTATCGCAATTATTTGGTCGGACCACCCGACTGAATGATTGTGACAGATTGTTACGCAAGTCTTACTTCATTAGGGATATTTGTTTCTTCCGGCCGCCAGTGACTCAGCTGCATTCAGCGTCAACCTCTGATTAGGACCAGCTGATGTCAGTCGACGAGCAGAAACAGTCTCTGCAAAATGAGAAGCGAAGCATCGTGTTGGATTCTGACGTACAAGGAAGCTGACACGATCCTCTGGTTCGGTTGGAGTTATAGGCCGTGACATTCGGACGCAACCTTAACGAATCTAAACAGACAGCTGCTCCACGTTGCACCGTGTTTTGGTATAGAAATAGAAGATAGGGATGAGAGATAGGATCAAGAGTTTGAGCCACGGAGTAACACAAACAGATGCGCTTATAAAAAAAACGACAAACGCAATAATAGAAGCAGACAGACGAATCGAAAGACATGAACACCCAGTTTTAGATTTTCTGAGCGGATTATTATGACGTAAGTAGGCTATGTATATATGGCCGCACTGGGGTTGGGAGTGCCTCTGAGTAGGTCCCTAGAACAGGCGCTATACAAATTCTCGTAATGAAATGAATAAATAATGTATCTGAAAATTATACAGCGCTTTGAACTGCCCAGAGAATAGCACCAATATAGCCTAAACCATACTAGATATCAGTCGTAGTCGCTTCAAAGTGATACCGCCAATCTCATCCATAATGGCCTATATATAGCTAAACAGCGGCTTTAAACCATGATAATAATATTAGTAATCTAATTATATTCTAATGTATTCTATAATGCCGCTGTCATAATTAATGCATCAGACATAAATCTCGAAGGCTTCTCTACAGTCGCTACAGAAACCCGGTGGAACTCTACCATCTTGTGGAGGGGTGATGATTGAACGGCAATACACGGGTACGAAGAACATAAGGACTCGGGTTCGATAGCCCATAAGGTTGACTCTGCCTTCCACTTTCTAGGATCGATGGTAAAATGAGGAGCAATAGGACGGATCGGCGCCTAACAGGCTGTCATACAGTAATAAAGTCGACTCCCTGTTTAACTTATTGTTTCATGTAATCATACAGAGGTTTGTCAGTTTGAATTGAATAAACGACCATTTCTATTATTAATACTAAGTCGATCTGCCGATGTCCCTATATTGCGTTGGACATCGTGTGGGATTCGAACCCCGTCGCGTCTTGTGAAATTACCGGCTGATTGTAACATGCAAGGAAACTTTTTCCAGTTTGTGTAATTGCGGCAGCTGTACTTCGGCTTTAGCTTGAGGAACGCGGAATCTGATTGGTTAGAACGATCGTCTTGTAACACGGAGAGTACGGGTTGGAGTCTTTTCTGAGACGGTCGCTGTATATAAGTAAGTAAGTAAGTAAGTAAGTAAGTATTTTCTTTAATGAGAAGCACTAGCAAACGCACAGCACTGTTACATGGCAAGATTAATACATTCAAACAAGCAGACAACAATTTATAGTCTATACTTATTATGTAGGCCAAGAATGAGAGAAGCTATTTTATATCAAGGGGGCATAGGGGAGGAAGAGTTAGGGTTAGTCATAGGGGAAAATGAAGAGCTTACATAGCCAGATCTAGGGAAACCTTGTTTATTTCTATAGCAAGGGACCTTGAGCAAGTCCACTGGCAATATTGTTCAGCGCCATCGATAAATGCTTGTTATTAGGTAGTGACGCTCCATAAATACGAAATAATCGATTTACTTCCCCTCACAACTCCTCTGAGGACTGACGATTAAGGGACCTATAGTAATATAACGATTGATGTACATGTACCTGACTAATCCTACTTATACCTCATCTATAAATAGGGCTTCTAACCTCCACTAATTAGGCACGAAATTTCATGAGCGATATAATCGATTTTGTGGGTAACAAACACTTCCGGAGCAAGTGCTAAAGAGATAACCCCTTTGACTGATTACGAAACTAAAAAAGTTATAGACAGTCATGAATAACCCTTCGCAACCTTCATTAAATAGCCGACGGCTAAAACAGATTATCAGAAGAGATGTCGCCGATACAGATCTCTCCAATGTTATTCTCCATTCTACGGATGGATGATTAGAAAAATGTCATCAGATATTTCGACGACATAAACCGGTCGTTCAGTGTCCTGACGGCTAGAAATTGTTATAAAAAATTAAGCGAAGCATCAGAAGAAATGTCGCCGAAACAAATCTCTTTAATGTTATTCTCCATTCTTCGGGTTGGACGATTAGAAACATGTTATCAGATATTTAGATGACATAAAACGTTCTTTCAATGTCCTGGCGACTAGAAATTGTCGTAAAAATTAAGCGGCGTTCAAAGGATCTGTGTCATTGGTATACTGATGATGGTCAGAATCCGCCGACCCTGTAGGGCAGTCTTCCTGATTGCCTGTCACCGGAAATGTGCTCCGTGTTTTCTCACATCCGATTGCTCGACAGACTCCCTTTTCCTTCCGACGAGGAGTTGTTTTGTGTTCCAGCTCATATACATTCGACCGCAATTCCTTTGGCGGCCCCTCCGCCCGCGTGTTTCATCGACGATTGCCTTGTCTGTTGTCTACTGCTGAATGCAGTTACTTGACAGTCCCATCTTTCTAGGCATCGTATATCCTATTCAACACAAAGAACCTCCATCCATGTGTGACTAATGTTCATTTCTGCTAGTCTGGCTCTAGAGAGAGGCAAAGAATACTGCTAAAATACTGTCTTGCATGTAATCGCACAAATCTAGTCTGTATACACATACATATACACACATACATACATACATACATGCATACATGTATACATACATACATACATATACATACATACATACATACATACATACATACATACATACATACATACATACATACATACATACATACATACATACATACATACATACATACATACATACATACATACACATACATACATACATACATACATACATACATACATACATACATACATACATACATACATACATACATACATACATACATACATACATACATACATACATACATACATACATACATGGGGCGCAAACATACATATCATGCGCGGTGGTGTCGGTGCCTTGCAGCCGGAGAGTTGTGGGTTCGAATCCACCTCAAGCCGCCGCGTAGGGACCCTGGGGAAGCTCGCAATTGCTCATGCGCTTCGGCGTGAAACTCCGATTCAGTGTCCGCGCTGTAGTCGGGAGCGCCTCTGAGTAGAAATCTTGAAGGGGCGCTATAACAAATGCTCATACATACATACATATATATGGGCCTATACCAAGAAATACCAAGAGCACACTTCAAGTGATACTCTGCTTTTTCCGCACAACCATTTTTCTTCACGTCTGAAATTTAGCGATTTAGGCACATCTTATAGACTAAGAAGAAGACCAGTGTCTTAAGCTAACCCTGACTCCTGAGGCAGCCATGGGTGTAAAGTGTTAGCGACTTCATTTTCTTAGTCTCGGCATACGAGAGGGGTGACCAATCTTCTCCCTTATCGTCTGATCTTCCCACCGACAGTGTACGGTCAGTGTACTCATTATAGCAGAGTTGGCTTGGGGCGGCGCAGATGGAGCAAAATCTGGAACCAAATTTATGCCCTGGCGGGGATTTGAACCGCCGACCTATCGATTGACAGTCGAGCACGCTAACCACTGCACCATCGAGTACCCTTATATTAATAATATATGAAACGCGGTCGTACGCAAGGGAAATCGTAAGCCGACATTAATGGCAAACATGAAACATCTCGCTACGCAATGAAGTCGGCTAATGGTCCGTGAAACTAAATACAGAACAGGCGCCATGTTACATAATACCGAAGTAATCCGAAGGATGTGCTCGGATAATCCGAGCCAATGGTAGGATAATACTAAAGCAATCTGCTCAATTACGAATACATTAATGCAATCAGACACTATAACCAGAGGCAGATCTACGTTTTTGGCCCTGAAGCTTGAACTGTTATGGGACCCATTTGAAACTTGTTGCAGGACATAATACCCCGGATATAAGCTCCGGAATAGAGTCCCGGACATAATCCCCCGATTTTGCGTAGGGCATAACCCCGGACATAATCCCCCTCTGTGCAATCAGCCTGTTTCTGCCTTCAATTGATAAACCTTAATTGTCCAGTTTTTGTTCGTTGTGTCCGCTCGTTAGTGTCGTAAAGGTATACACTTAAGACTTGTTATTGTCAATAAGTTCTAAAGATAAGACTTGTTAATGTCGTTGAGGTCTTAACTTAACTCTTGTTATTGTCGTTCACTTCTAAAATTAAATTTACAATGAACGAATGGTCGGCGCTAAGCTTTGATCCACATCTGTCCTTCTCTATAATCACATCTCAAACGTCTCGCGCGCCTGCTTCATGCATATTCATGACCTTAACCTCATTCAGCCCATGCTTGACTTTAGAAGAGCATCTACTATCGCTACCTCCATTGTCCAAGCTTGATTACTGTAATTCAATTTCCCTCAACCTCGAAAATTCACCTAAATTAAGCGTCTACAACATATAAAAAATTATCTCGCCAGAGCAGTCACCAGGATACACAATGATCACCATATCACTTCCGTTCTTAAATCACTCCATGTATTAGGGCTTAATACCCCTTAGACACCAGCACGGTGGTCACTTTTCACTTCAAAGCCCGGGAATATCTTTACGGAAACGGAAAACCAGGCATGAGCAAGTAGCAACGAGACTGGAGGGATGAAGAGACCGTGACAAGCTGGTGGTCCTGTAGGCACTGACTGCTCGGATCTAGCTGAGCTCGCTCTGCCACACCAAACTCCCGTCCACACTCGTGATAGGGTAGGGTAGTCTCACCAGCTGAAAACCCCGCCGCGGGATTGCCCGTTCACGACCGTACGCGCCCCTAATCTCAAATATTCGCGATGATCTTGACCTGCTTGGCCGGGGGAAGTTTAATCTATACGCTGTTGGGTAGGCAAACAATCAATCGAAGATATACGGTATTGATCACTCAGAGTTACGATAAATCTATTATGGGTTCACCGCTATTGCGTATAGGGCTATCTATATTACGTGGGCGAAACAGGGTTCGGCGTATTCAGCCTGAGAGGGGATGGATGGATAATTAAAACCGTGATGCGGTGGATATTATTTAACACACTTAACGAGGATGTTGTTTTAACCGACATTGTTCCGATAGTCACCCTTGCCACATGAATTTATAGAGCGACGCTTCATGCATGAAGCGTCGCTATTATATTATACCACAGTATTACGTGGGCAAGAAACAGGGTTCTGCGAATTCGGTTGCCTGGGAGGGGGATGGATGGATAATTTGTTTTTTGTTAAAAAAAAAAAAAAAATGAGGCGGATATTATTTAACACAAATTATAAATTAACGAGGATGTTCTTGTATCCAATATTGTCTTTGTTAAGTCGCCCTTGCCAAAGGTTGTCCGCCTACAGAAATCAGCGATCACTATCGAGGCATCTATCGGATGTAAACGACCTGAATTTCGTCTAGCGTAGAGCCATAGACAACGCCTGTTATTGCTTTCTCTCCATGGAAGCGGCGCTCTATAAATATCATATTACGAATACAGTTACAATTTTTTTAATTTAACTTTTTTTTCCTGAGGGATTTTTTTTTATTTCTACCTCGGGTAGAAACAGTTACAAAATTACAATTAAATACCAATTTGTAGCAGCAGGGTAATTGGATGTGTAGGGGGTTTGTTATCACACAGCACTCAAAAAGGCGTTAATTTCAATTAGAGAAAATTCTGATGCAAGTTTACTAAAGTTATAAACATCTTTTGTGGCAATAGATGTTTATGTAAGTTGTGCTGAAATTAGCACAATTGCGAATGTACCTGTCTGCTGTCACCAGCCTGGGTAGGGGCGTGGTGGAGGCCGACCTGCTAACTGCAGGCTTTGGGTTAATTCAGAGCCTGGGGTCGAGTCACTCGATGTTGCGACGGTGCTTGCTGAAGTGCTCGACCTTGTTCGCGACGCTGGCTCTCTCGAGCTCTCAGCCAAGGCAGCAAAGCGCGCTGGCCCGTCAACAAACTTAACAGTTAACACCATTCACAGCCACATCTCGAAGGCTCTCGATTACACCGAGATTGACCAGCCACGTGGGCTATTATAACTTGTGATTGAAGAGATTGAGAAGTATCGGGCCACGAAGGAAAAGCTTCGCCACGAGGCTTGTATAGTTGAGAGTATCCTCAGTGTAGAGACAAAGAATCTTATGAAACGCAGACGAATCGTAAATTCATAAAACTTGCCACCACTGCGGAGTCCCAAAATACACACATTTATCACTAAGGTATAAGAATAGGTCCTTAAATCAAGCTTTAGAATGGCCAGCCATGCATGAGTCTATATATGCAGTCGCTGTAATAAATTAAGCAAGCTATCTTGAACCTATAATTTTATTTATGCAGGGTGTTCATGGTATGGATCATAGCCTACGGCATCTGAGATATAGCGCGTGTGGCTGCGTAAGCTAATCTATGCTATTGTACGCGACAACCCACTGACGTTCCAAAGCAGCAACTGTAGCGCCAATAAAAGCCACCTGTGATGATGCACTGGCAGACAATGGGTTTCATCGGCAAGTGCTTCATCCGTCAGTCCGTCGAATCTTTATAGTCAGACAGATAAAGCTTTCTTCTATACTGAGGTACAGAAACTCTTCTGCAGCGATGAAGTCTCGACCAAGGTTGAGTCTGTTTTGAGTTCGATGTCTATTTCAGACGTATGGGTATACGGTCAGTGTTTGGTTTTATGGCAGGAGGCATTTTGTCTGGACTTGTTAGAGCGAGCGAGCGAGAGACGCCTCAAGTGTTTCCGTGTTCCTCTGGGAAGATTTAGGGAGTCAAGTGCAAATGTGTGTTGGGTAAATTCCGCTTTTCTTCTGCGCAGGAACAGTTAGAAACAAGAAACAAAATTAAAAGCATCTGAAGTAATATTTTAAGATATCAATCAAAGATATCAGTAAATTATGTCAATCAAAGAGTTACGATTTAATCGAATCGGGCGCTTGAACAATATAGATTCCGACCTATAGCCTACCGACTGTGTTCTGCGTAGTCGCTCGTGTCAATTCGTGCTCAACTTTAAATTTACCTCTTTCGGATTGCGTTTTTGTAATTTTAGCTGTAGGCTATTGTAATTGTATTATAATTGCAATTAATAACGAGAATTTCTATAGCATGCTTATCGATCATAGACACTGTTTCTGTTTCAACTCAATCAACTGGCATGCTGGATGCTGCATGGCCCGATTGCGGCTTAGCTTTGATGCGCCATCGGTTGATGCCTTGTGCATTAGAAATCGTCACCATTGAAGCTTGTCTGTATGTTAGTGTGTTTGTCGTGTGTGTGTGTGTGTGTTTGTGTGTGTGTGTGTGTGTGTGTGCATGTGTATGTGTGTGTGTATGTGTGTGTGTGTGTTGTGTGTGTGTGTGTGGGTGTGTCACTGTGATACCTCATCATCAGATGAAAATATAGAAAAATATTTGTAATGTATATGTGCATATTTTGACAGCTTCATTTAACTGTGACGTCTGTGTCGTCGTTGGTGGCTATGAAGAGTGATCACCGTATCATTCGATTTCTTGGGACTTTTGAGGAAAGTCATTAATTCCGATGAATAAACGACGGAACGAACGAACAGCACTAATGCACGGAAGGCATTCGGGTGAAACAAGAAAAGATATTAATTCGTATATCGAAAAGAGAAATGCTCGTATTCGGAGACCGGGACCCCTTCACAAGATAGGTTTATTGCTTGGTTGGGATAAAATACACGGATACATGGATCCCAGTAAAGGGATACAATGATGCAATACATGAATACCTTATACAATATATGGATGCATGGATGCAATACATATGTATGTAATGGATGTTTGGATGCATATATGCAATACATGGATACATGGATGTAATGCATGGATACTTGGATGCAACACATGAATACATGATACAATACATGATACAATACATGGATGTAGTGCATGGATACTTGGATACTATACGTGGATTATTGAACGATACACTGCATGGATACATGAATGCCATATATGGATACATGATACAGTACATAAATGATACAATACATGTATCATGTACAATATGTATTCAGTACAATAAATGGATACAATAACGTATTGAGCCGAAATGCCTAGGCATATGGCAATGCTTGTGCTGAGGTTATAGTCGACACAACGAATGTGCAAAAGGAGTTTTAATGATAAACTGGGTACATGAGTGTTCACTTAGTTTATTGCTAGACGCAGTTTCGCCAAGTAGAGCTTAATCAAGCTGGGTTCAGTAAGTAAGTAACGCAGTTGTTAACACGCCATCTATCGGTTAAGCGATGAATAATAGGCTGACTCGAAATGAGACCTCCGTTTAATAAAGGTGTGTATGTATCCAATCCCTTAAGTAGCGCATTTTATGGACCTCACAAAGTATACAACATTATCGGGGGCCCGATAGCGCATTGGATAACACACTGGCATAGAGAGCAGAGGTACCTCGAAACATGCTTTGTAGCTATTCGCGCCGTTAGATAAATCAAGATTTATGTCTTCGTCATTTGTGTTCTGTGAATTGTTTAATTGTCATAACATGTAAATGTACAGCGCAGTGCGTTTGTCAGGCGCTTCATTAAAGAAAAGATATTATTATTATTATTATTATTATTATTATTATTATTATTATTATTATTATTATTATTATTATTATTATTATTATTATTATTATTATTATATTATTTATATTATTACTGTCTGACAGATCTAAACAAGGAGCGTCTTTAGATAAACCGAGAATGTTTCGTGAGGCTGAGATGTTCGAATTTTCAAAGGGAAAGTCTTCAATAAGGACGGTCTAATCACTCTAATGCATGAGAATGTACTCACAAAATACGTACCATTACAATGAGGTTTAAACAGGTTTTTTCTCATTGGATCTCTGTGGTTGCGTTTCCCGCTAAAAGATACTAAGTCTACGTCAACACAAAACAAAGACGGAACTCTTAGCGGACAAGTTTATTTCTGTGAAAACACTTGCATTATCTTCTGTGGAACCTTAAAGACGCTCGCTACTTCCCACTTCAGTGATTCAGAACATCGTTCTGGCCTTGTTTCGTAGTTGTTGTGCTTAGTAGATAGACATGTGCGTGGGTCCAAAAGCGCCGCACTATATCCTCCATTATTCTTTACTGCACTTAAATATATGCGCGGATGGCCTGTATATTGGATTCCGCGGCGCGAGGTAACCATGCGCTAACAACATATCCCTGTTGGTTGGAAGATGAGACGGCGAGGGAGAGGACTGGCCGACCGCTCTCATATGCCGAGGCTAAGAAAATGAACACTTCGTGCTAATACTTATACCCACGACTGCCCCTCAGGCTAGATGTATGGACTGATGTTCCGTATGAACGATATAAACGTGATTGATATCTCCCGATAACAAAAGACTGTTCTTTTGTGTCGTGTCTGTATTATATGTGTTTGTGTGTGTGTGTGTCTCTCTCTCTTTCTTCTCTCTCTGTCTCTCTCTCTCTGTCTCTGTCTCTGTCTCTGTATCTCTGTCTCTCTGTCTTTCTGTCTCTGTTCTGTCTCTGTCTCTGTCTCTGTCTCTGTCTCTCTCTGTCTCTGTCTCTGTCTCTGTCTCTGTCTCTGTCTCTCTGTCTCTTCTCTCTCTCTCTCTCTCTCTGTCTGTCTCTGTCTCTGTCTCTGTCTCTGTCTCTTTCTCTGTCTCTCTCTCTGTCTCTCTCTCTCTGTCTCTACATATATATATATATATATATATATATATATATATATATATATATAAATCAATCAATTCAATCAATCAATTTATATAGCGCTGTCTCTTCAAGGGTTCTACACACACACACACACACACACACACACACACACATATAAATTTTATTGATATGAAGTCTACAAACAGCATAACAGCATAACCACGCCATCAACAGAATCCATTTCAAAGACCAGCAACCAACTGCAGTGCAACTCGGTGCGGTCGACCCCGCACACATTCGGCGCATGTAAGATGATTCCAGCTGCGGCCGGGGGGCGAGCGGACGCTCCCCAGCGTCTTTCTAACAAGATACAATCGTGGACCGCGGGAATCTGGGCCTGAAATCAAATCAAACCCCCGCTTATTTCAACCACAATCGGATTTACAGAATCAGCCTACAGGAAAAACTGTGGTCGGTGTTTGTCTTAGAGTACGGTTTTCATTGGTGAGGAACTGAGGGTTGATGTTGGTGGATTTGCTGTTGTTTAATTACCAGTGGCTGCCGTTATTCTTCCACTGTGAACTAGTGGACCGAACATCGAATCCGCTTAAAATTGGATTCTCCTAGTACCCTGTCGAGACTCCGTCGATCCAGATAGCCTACACTCTGACCGCGTTACGGTAAGGGGTGACCGAGTAACACCTGAGATGGAGGTAACACGTCTGTGCGACAGATAGAGTCAGAGAAAGAGCTGTGATAGAGAGAAGACAGAGACAGAGCAAACACAGAGACAGAGACAGAGATAGAGACAGAGACAGAGACAGGCTGCGACAGAGACAGAGATAGACAGACAGAGACAGGCTGACGACAGAGACAGAGATAGAGAAAGAGACAGAGGCAGAGACAGAGATAGAGACAGGCTGCGACAGAGAGAGAGAAAGAGAAAGAGACAGAGGCAGAGACAGAGATAGAGACAGGCTGAGACAGATAGAGAGACTTAGACAGAGGCAGAGACAGACAGAGACAGGCTGCGACAGACAGAAACAGAGGCAGAGACAGAGATAGAGACAGGCTGCGACAGATAGAGAGAAAGAGACGAGACGGAGGCTTACTGAGACAGAGATAAAACAGAGACAGACAGAGAGACTTAGACAGATACAGATACAGAGATAGAAACAGATACAGAAACAGAGACAGAGAGACGGAGACAGAGACTTTGCAATGTCGAGGCAAGTTACAAGAAATTTAGATGACTGATTACACACTTTACATCGTATTTCGTCGCATGCCATTGCATTCTCTACCGTTACATTACAGAACATTACACGATATAAACCAGAATCAATGGGCAACGTTGCTTTACGTTGCATTAGACAACGTCATTCAACGCCTACTATGTTCCATGAACCATGGAAAGATTTTGATCTCTTTCCACATAGCACATTTGAGTAGAAATCTTGAAGGGGCGCTTTAGAAATTTTCTGAATGAATAGATGTTATGAAACGGGCAATTGCCAATGTTTATTGGAACTGAATCCCGAAGTTGTACGTTTTGGTTTGACTGGAATCGACCTGCTTTCCACACAGCAGTCTGTCGTCGCTGGAGGGATGATCCGTGCATGGCAGTCTTGTGTCTAACACAGTCAAGCGTTTAAAGGAAAATGATTAATTGCGTATTAATAATTATAAACAAAGTCTGCGAGCAATTTAGACCGTTGATCAATCCGTGGAGGAAACAACAATGGATCGCAGACAGACAAACAAACAGACAGGCAGACAGACAGACAGACAGGCAGGCAGACAGACAGACAGGCAGACATGAAACGAAGACTAATTTAAAGAGGTCAGAGTACAGAAGAGAATAATTGGAAAACACTGAATAAGAAAAAGAGGAATACAGACGCATGATGATAGAAAGAAAAACATCAAGGAGGAAGAAAAGGGAGGGATAGCCAGATGTTGGAAGACACAGAGGAAGAGGAAGATTGGCAGGGGACAGACAGACAGGAAGACAGATTGCAAGACAGATTCAGTTAAGAATTACACGCGTACAGAGATTGACAGGCTTAGAAGAAAGAGACAGCCTGACAGGCAGAGACAAAGAGTGGAACAGAAGGAGACAAACGAAGAGGGAAAGAAAAAGAGATACACAGACGCTGAAGCGGAGAAAGACAGAGACAGATTTCGATACAGAAAGAAACTGATCGCGATTGATGAATTGATGAGAAAAGGGAGAGAGAGAGCCAGAGTTGGAGAGAGACAGAGGAGAGAGAGAAGATTGGCAGACAGACAGACAGACAGAGACAGACAAGACAGACAGCAAGACAGAGACAGTTACAGATTAGAGACACAGGGTACAGAGACAGAGACAGAGACAGAGACAGGCTTAGAAGAGACAGAGACAGGACAGAGACAGAGACAGAGACAGAGGAGAGATAAAGAAACAGTAACATGCATGTAGTAGGAGATAGAGATAAAAACTGAAGGAAGCAAAGACAGCGAAATAGTAAAGGATAGAGACAGACTGCACGACAGTAAAGAAAACGTAAATGTAAATCTGCGAAATATCTCAGCGCCACATAAAAACCGCGTCAGCGTAAACAGGCGCTATATCAAAACAAACCAACACGCGCCAGTTAGCTCTTTCAGCTTCCGTTCCAGGTCAGAATTCGGTGTATGGGGGCAATAAGTAAGACAAATCCAGATAGACAGAGAGACAGACGGAATGGGCTAAAGCTCCGTATCATCGGTAAACTCCTTAGGTTGAGAATATAAAGAAACAGAACATTCCCACATAGGCATCATTATTGTTATAAGTTGAACGAAGCATCCATATTCATTCTTTCATTCTGAGAATTTAAATAATATTATTATTATAAACAAATGTAATAATATTACTATTATTAGTCTATTACATTTGTTTATTGGTTCACAAACAGATAGGCACACCGCTATCTGATACATTTAGTATGTAAAAAAAACTTTCAGCTATTAGTACTGTTTATAAGACCAAGTAACGTGTAAGGTTGAGTTCACGTGGAGCTATAATTATTATAATTATAGTGCCTCTTCAATTAAGAGACCTACTCAGAGGCGCTCTCTACTCTAGCCTATTATGATGTTAAGCATCCATATTCGACTACTTTTGATCAGCAGAACTAATGATTGGACTCCGACAAACTGAACGTCTGACTTCCAAAGAAACAAGTCTATTCCCCCAAAGAGAAATCTCAGCTAAAGACAGTTTCTAAGTATAATTAGTTGCAGCGTATCAGCTGCTGTCACCTTTCATGAGCTCATCAAACCTTGTGCGCCTGTTTAGTTTCTGTGTAACGACTCTGCGTCGTAACGAAGATTATTAGCGTCGCCCCTCCTTTATTGGGGATTAGGACTGGCTCCACCCGAACAAGGCACTAGCCAAGTTTATTAGCAATTGAGTAGGTAGTTTCTGTTTTACGACGCTGTGTCGTAATGAAGTTGATTAGCAGCGCCATGCTCCTTTATCCAGGCTTAGGAGTGGCACCAAGCGAAAACAACCACGGTGCAGACAGCAGACATACATTATCTACTTCCGACCGAACGACCAACCAGACCGAACGACCGGACGACCGAAACCGACCGAACGACCAGAACGAACGACCGAACGACCGAATGACCAGAGCTGACCGAACGACCGAACGACCGAACGAACGAGATGACCGAACGACCGAACGACCGAGCGACCGAACGACCGAACGACCGAACGAACGAACTGACCGAACGACAGACTGACCGAACGACCGAACGACCGAACTGACCGAACCACAACTGACCGAACGACCGAACGACAGAGCGACTGAACGACCGAACGACCGAACGAACGAATGACCGAACGACAGAGCGACCGAACGACCGAACGACCGAACGAACGAATGACCGAACGACCGAACGACAGAGCGACTGAACGACCGAACGACCGAGACGACCGAACCACAATGACCGAACGACAGACCACAGACTGACCGAACGACTTTCGGACCGAACCACAGACTGACCGAACGACCGAACAACTTAGACAGAAATATGATAAGTTTGACTGATAGATAGATTTTAACACTAATATCGACTGATTTTCCTCCGGCCATCTGTCCTTCCCTGCTCCAAGTATCTCTCGCTTTGTCCCTTGTAACCTTCACTTCGTCCATCTACTAGTAACCTTATCTCTTTCATCTATCGGTCCTTTCGCAGTCCCTATTGTTTTTCAGCGGGCCATAATGAAGACAAACGGGAAGCGAATTTTTATAGCGCTGCGTTCGACTACGGCTTAGTGCTGCAAAACACAACACAGGGATACGATGTGCAGTCAAGCACCATTGTACCCAGTTATTAGAACTTGGATGACCACCGTTCATGATATAAGTCATCGGACCATTCGGGGTCGGTAAATGGTCCTCGATTGCAATTTTTGAGCGATCATCGAACGGTGTCTTTGTAAACATGATGGTAATTGAGTTATAGATGAAAGGGTTCAGAGATTAGCGACATCTTATGGCGACAAAGGCCGTTGATGTCGACAGAAATTATTTTAGCATAATACTTTTAACACATAATATCATAATTGTATTGTATTGTATTTGATCATTAAAAAAAACCGCTTCTCATAACATAGGCCTTTCAGAAGCGCTCCCAGTGCGAGGTACTCCGAGAGAAAAGGATGGTTTTAAGGTGAGAGAAAGAGATAGAGATGCTACCAGAGAGAATTGTAGAGCATAGAGAAGGACATAATATTATAACATTATTATTATATAATAATTATCCATATTATATATGATACGGAGTTATAGAAGTCATTAGACAAGATTATATACCAAGGCGAACTGATAGGTTTGAAAAGGAAAGGTGGCTATTGTTCTTGAAAGTCAGACGTCCGGTCTACGCTTTTGAATATTGAACACAAGCGGTGCTGCCTCTAATCGTAATCGTATTCTTGAAATTGCTAAGGCGCTATTTAAGAGCCAAATGTAGGGCACCAGCTTATTCAAGAGCGTTAGGCCGTGTCACGGAGATTTTCCTCAGATGCCAAATGGATGTTCAAGTACATTAACCATTTGTACATTCGGATCTGAACCATTGTTTAACGTTTATGTCGGCCTCTGAAGCCAATATTAGAAGTACAGGACTATGGAAGAAGGATTCATTTCGTTGATATTGCAGCAACATGGACCACTATGGCTAAGATGTTCTGCTCATAGACACTGTTTAGTATCACAGCATATTCATTTGCAAGATAGTTGCGCAATTTTACGACTGTGTTTTACTGTAGCCATGCAGCCGTTAATGTATGACTCATAACCAGATTGTAAAAAGTGTATTTACTGACCATAATAACATTCTACATAGCATACTGACCATACTCCTCTCTTCGTTGGAATGTATTATAGACAAATACCAGCCGCGAAGAATGCACAGCGAACAAAAGGGGAGAATACATTTTGCAACTAAAACTCCTCTTTACTCTTCGTTTCTTGATGATAAAACTACGGCCGATGCATCTCCATTTTATTCGTCTTGTTGCTGCGAAATCTTATCCGGCTCATTTTCTACGCAGACGCAACATGATGGCTTAGTTATACATGAGCGATGTTCTGAAAGCGGAAACACCTTTGCCACACACGCAATGCATTCCTCTATCATCGTTTGGCTATCCGTCCAGGCGTCCTTCTGTTTTTCTGTTCTTCGGTCGCTCCGTCATTCCGTCCTTCCATACCCTTTGTCTCTCTGTACTTTTGTCGTTCTATCCTTTCATTCCTATGTCCCTCCGTATGCATGTATGTATATCTCCATCTCTGGACACTTGACATAGAGCATTTGATAAGTGCCTCAGAAAAGCGGTCCGTACTTAAGATCCTCGGCCCATCAGTCCCTTTGTCCCTTTCCTTTGTCCATCCGTCCTTCTATCCCTCTGTTCCTTCGTCCCTCCAGTCATTCTGTTCATCCGTTCCCCTAGTCCCTATGTCCCTGTGTCCTCCCATCACTTTCTTTCTCCGTCCATCTGTCCTTCCGTCCTCCAAGTGTCCCTCTCTTTGTCCCTTGTAACCTTTCCTTCGTCCATCTATCCATGTCACTTTCCTCTAACGATCCTTTAATCCCAACGTCTTCCTGCAGAATCCATACCCGTGTACACCACGCACTCGAATATCATTCTATCGCTCTGTCTGTCACTCTGCCTGTCACTCTGTCTGTCTGTGTTTGTACTGTCAGACATTCGACACCTGTTGCCCCGAAGGAATCCCTATCGAACGACTGACTGATATATCTAATGTCTCAATTATTATTCCATAAATATTTAAAATAGGAATGGTATCCATCAGAAGGTGTTGTATTGGTTTCGTTGATGGCTGAACGACCGTACAGACACGAGAATTTCGGATAAGTAGATCTTTGCTACATTCATTTGTAGGCGTTGAGTGCGGCTCGCACCGGTCGGAGAGTGCATTAGTGTACTGTAGCGTATGTATGTAAGCGTTTAAAGCTTTGGATAAGATTATCACAAATGGAAGAGGAGGAGTGCTAGCAAGAACAAAGATGATTTTTCTCAGAAGGATCCTTAGCACCGAACTAGCGGGCAAAACGGTTGACGGGTGGTCACCAATAAATTGATTTGCGTTGATCGAAAACCAATCGCGAACGATAATTACAGGCTAAATCGTTTCGTATACATTTCCGCACAATCCGCAGGGAGACGAGATAACTGATCGTCGACAGAACACAATGTTCTCAACACCCTCCCCCCACCCAAGTGATTGAGGACCATTAGGGAAAGAATTCGGTACCGAACGATACAAACAAGGCACCAAGGAGCGGAAGCCATCTGATCGGTTAATTGCAAAGCGGCCAAAGAACAGCGAATAAATAATTCAGCTGAGTTGGATTGTTTAAGTCACGCAGCGTTCTTTATCCGTTCGAACAGGTGTTCAAAAACACGGGAAAATGGACGAAGATCACGGCTGAGAACTTTCCAAATGTGCATTCTACATCGGTCAGATTTAATGTACCATAATTATGCATTTATAGAGCGCCAATTTGAGCAATCGGGTCGCAAAAGAGGCAAGGACAGGTCTATATTATTGGTAGGCTATTATTAACCGCCAATATCTAATGACCAAGCAGCAGTCGATGGCACTGAGCAATTGCAAGTTAGGGACTTGCTCGAGGACTTGCTTAGGTATTCCTCTCAGACGAGGCTCGAACTGGTACTCTGCGCGTTACAAGGCGCGTGATTAACCACTAGGCAACCGCATCCCACGGATCAGGAAAATTATATTGTAGGATGAACGCTCGGCAACCTACTTGACATTGAACAGTCATCTTTAGTGCTGTGGGTATGTTCAGATAACGTGTAACAGAGATTTATAAGCCTGTGGCCGAGTTTCAGTCCGGCTGCTGTCAGAAACACAGCCAACTAATGAATTAGGTTTGTAGTCACGCTCACGCACGACCAGTTGGACCTCAATCCATCTAAGCAGGCAGGGCACACGGTGCAATGCGCTCTATAACGATATATGCTCTGATCGGGAGATTCCGTCCCTTTGGTCGGTCGTGGCATTTGAGGGAGATAGAGAGAACGGGAAGAAGGAGATAAAAAGTCAGAGCAAGTAGGAAGAGCCACGAGGAGGAAGCAAAAGTGAGACGGGGAAGATAAGAGGAGAGAGAGAGAGAGAGAGAGAGAGAGAGAGAGAGAGAGAGAGAGAGAGAAAGAAAGAAAGAAGAGAGAGAGAAAGAGAGAGAGAGAGATAGCGAGAGAGAAAGCGAAGAGACAGAGAGGGAGAGAGGGAGAGAGAGGGAGAGAGAGGGAGAATGAGATGGAGGGAGAGGGAGCGAGAGAGAGAGACAGAGTGGAATAGGGGAGTGAGTGGTGAAAAGCGAGTGAGGTAAATAGAGAGGGAGAGAGACGAGACAGATATATATGGGAGGGAGACTGAGATTGCGATGCCAAACTGGACCAGATGCTGCAGGTCAAAGGAAGTGCTGCTGATGTAGATTACCACTTGGCTGAGGAGGAGGAGGTATTGCCTGCTGAAGGGATCGCCAACCAACAGCACACATAAACACACACACACACACACTCACTCACTCACTTACTCCAGTTGCATCGTCAGAAGAAGTACGCCAGGTGGAGCTACAGCCTCCAGGTGGAAGGAAAGAATAGCAGACGGTGTAGAGTAGCAACTGCATTGCTTGCTTAAGATTGAATCCTATCAGGGCCGTAAATCCCGGGGAGGGAAAGGAGGGAATTCCCTCCCCACTTTTAAGCCTGGGGAGGGAACGTAAAGGAATTCCCTCCCCACAAATTTGTCTAAGCTGTGCCATAAATTTATATTAGGGTCACCAACCAAGATCGACGACTGTCAAGTCTTGTAGGATGATTTACTGTGGGAACATAGATAATGCAGGAAACCTTACTCTTTCGGCTTGAAATCTACAACAGATGTGAATGTGGCTGCTGAAGATAGATGTCCTTCTTAATTCAGCGCTGACAGAACTTATGTTGTGATAAGCGGTCAAGCGCCGCAACGCATCACCCTACAAGACTGAGCAGAGTGTGTTCGGAGACACGCAGGACGACAAATTATGAACACAGCTGTGATATATATATATATATATATATATATATATATATATATAATATTCAGTGTGAACTTTGAGGGTGGGAGGGGAACCATAGACTAGTTCAGTTCATTTGCAGACCTCATCACTGCATTCGAGTGTAGGGCCTACAGCTGAGGAGGATTATAAATAATTTTAAATTAAAAAAATTAATAAATAAAGTGCTGCAATATCTAAGGGACCGCCTTGAAATCATTTGAACTGTCGATTTTTTCCAATTCATCAGCTGGAAGGTGTGCTGGTAAGTACAACTAAACGGTGAAAGTGCACACTATTTTAACTGTTGAGACTGCATTTCACATTTATAAGCAACTAGCCATAGGCCCAAAGCCTAAATCTGTGCATAAGAAAATTTGACAAACAGCATTATAGGTGTAAATTTTATTTTCTTCCACAAAGAAATTCGTATTGGTCGCAGTTTGTACTTGTGATCTCAATCCCAGTCGCAATCTCGAGATTTCTTCAGTGCCAATAGCACAAAAGCGAACCAGCTTATTCACAGGCGCTCAGTCAAAATAAAATACATAAACAACATCGATAGGCAGGGGATCAAGATCCACCAGTGGTGGTACAAAATGACAAAAATATTGTTCTACATTATATCGGAATTAATATATAATTTTATCCGCCTTCGGTCTGTATACTTGGTTGAGGTTGGCTGACACAACTTTTAAACATTTTACGGGCCATTGGAGAGAGACAGACAGACAGACAGACAGACAAGACAAACAGACAGAGAGCGTGTGTGTGCGTCCGTGTGTGTGTGAGAGACAGACAGAGGCAGAGGCAGAGGCAGAGGCAGAGGCAGAGGCAGAGGCAGAGGCAGAGGCAGAGGCAGAGGCAGAGGCAGCGGCAGACAGAGACAGAGGAGACCTGTATAGTGTATACTGCGCACAATCAGACTTAAGTTTATCATTCGGCTCAATAGTTGGTTCTTTTGTACATAGGCGCGTTCTTATCTTTTGCATGACTACCATTAAAACGTTACAATTTTGGGTGCAGGTGATATAAATATGTCTTTAAAGAATAAAGATTTGCAGGACATAAGATTAGAATAGTATTGAGTGAGATGTCCTAGCAGCAGACTAGTTTGTCCCAAATAACCTAAATTGTTGTAAAAATGTATTACGTTTCTTTAACAATTTAGACTATAGTCTTGACAATCCTCATAAGAGCTCATCAGTGACGCTTATTACTGGATGAAGCATGACGCAGCCTTCCGCTAAGAAGCCAAAGTTTCATATGCTCCAATACTTTACTTCGACTACCACGACTTCACGGGCAACACCCAGCAGGAATGTTCCTGTGGACATTCCTTCTTCCCCTGAGGTAACCATTGTTCCACCAATTAGGCTTACCGTTGCGCTGCCAACAGCTTCGTCTTTAAATACCACCTCTGACGAAGATCCACATATTACAACATCTCTGCATCTTTCTGCAGGCATTCGTGAATGCGCCGCCCCTATTGATTCCATCAGCATTGACCTGGAGAACAACATTGATCCTCAACAGGTGCCTATAGATTTTGAAACTCCCCAGAAGCCACATCACCCACCAGTGTCCCAACTACCAAAATGCTGTCGGATTAAAGGCAATAAAACGGTGTCTCAGGCATTCCAAGATAAGTGGTATCAACTGTATCCCTGGCTCCATTACTCCGAAGATAAGAGAGCTTTCCTGTGCTTCTATTGTGTTTTATTTTACCGTGTTCATGGCAAGGCTCATGAGAAGTGTGCAGAAGATGCCTTTATTGTTGACGGGTGTGCAGATTGGAAGCGAGGTAGCTTCAAATTTGAGAAGCATAAGCAATCGAGAGCTCATCACCACGCCTTATCTATGCACGTTCAAGCAAAAGCACGGCCAATCGAAGCTCAACTCTCCTCGGCCAAAGACCTAGAACAACGTGAAA
The DNA here is from genome assembly GCA_020284085.1 of Aporrectodea caliginosa. Lineage (NCBI taxonomy): Eukaryota > Metazoa > Annelida > Clitellata > Crassiclitellata > Lumbricidae > Aporrectodea > Aporrectodea caliginosa. The sequence continues at coordinate 515,786 of JACEVL010000532.1, forward strand.
ATCGCCTAGGACTGCTTGGAGTCATTGCCTGTTTGCGCTTTCTGGCAAGGCAAGGTTTAGCTTTACGGGGTGTGACGTCTACCGATGGAACCTGCCATGGAAATTTCGAGCAGCTGCTGTTGCTTAAAGCCAACGACGATGCGCCACTAAAGAAGTGGCTAGATCGAGGAAGCGTCACAAAATTTATTTCACCTCAATCTCAGAACGAAATTCTGGAGATAATGTACCGATTGGTGCTGGAATCAATTCTCTCCAACATCCGCAAAGGCGCTTACGCTGTTATTTGTGACGGAACCAGTGACTGCTCAGGACAAGAGCAAGAATCCATCTGCGTCAGATGGATTGATGAATCACTGCAAGCACGTGAATCCTTTCTCGGCTTATATAATTCTTCTGGTGACACAAGTGGAAAAGCAATTGCATCATTGTTGACGGATGTGCTACTTCGCTGCAATTTGTCTCTCGGCAATCTCCGTGGCCAGACGTACGATGGGGCTGCGAACATGTCTGGAGCCTATCGCGGTGCACAAGCTTTCATAGTGGAACGACAGCCTCTTGCGCCATATGTGCACTGTATAAGCCACAGTCTCAATTTAGTGGCAATGTCTGCTCTCGAGGCGCATAGACTAACTCGAGATGCGGTGTCTCTCACTCACGAGGTCGGAGTATTCATCTCCAATTCCCCGAAAATGAAAGCTCTCTTTAAGGAAGCATCAGCTGCGCATGGAGATTCCTTCACAATTCGCCCACTTTGCCCTACACGATGGCTTGTTAAAGCACGCAGTTTACGAACATTCAAAAGTCACTACGGAGAGATACTTACGATGCTAGAAGACTTCAGCAACGACAGCAGGCTCAGCAGCGACAAGTCCACTGCAGCCTCTGCCTTGTGCACAAGAATGAGCAAAGGCGACATGCTGTTGGGCATAAACATTGCTCTGCTAGTGTGCGAGAAGCTGGAAGCTCTGAATGCAGCTTCTCAAGCGACGAGCGCAACTGTGTGTGGAATAAAGGAAGCCACTGAGTTAGCAATTCATGACCTGGAACTAGATCGCTCGCCTGAAGTCTTCCACCAGCTCCTGAGCCAAGTGAAGGCCCAAATGGAGCAGTCTGGGATGTCACTTACATTGCCAAGACAACAACGCACCCCAAAGAGATTCTCTGGACCTGCATCAGATCATAGATTCCAGAGTGTTGAAGAATTTTACCAGCAGGTCTACTACGAGATCCTTGACACAACTCTGATGCAATTGAAGGAGCGAGTGTCTGAGAAATCGACTGGCAACGTCTCTGCACTGGAGAAAACTCTTTTAACTGGAGAGGTCTCTCAAATCTGCCACAACTATCCGGAGCTCTCCGGTAGTGCTGGAACTGATTTGGAAAATGAACTCCGCATGTTCAAACGCCATTACCATCCACTGGCTTCCCTTCAAGATGCTGTTAAAGTTCTAAGAGAGATGACACCGGAAACGCGACGCTTGTTCGGAACTGTGGAAAGTTTAGTGCGACTGCTACTGGTCATTCCTGTCTCAGCAGCTTCTTCCGAACGCAGTTTTTCCGCACTCCGACGACTGAAGACATGGTTGCGCTCGACTATGTCTCAACAGCGCTTGAATCATGTGGCAATTTCACATGTTCACCAAGAGTTCTTGGATAACATTGACTTGAATGAGGTGTTGTCGAAATTTGTCTCCGCCTCGGAGATAAGGAAAAACTTATTTGGTGCTCGCTGACATTGTATTTCTTCCGCGGTAGGCCTATTCATTTTACTCTTTACTCATCGCAGTGCGCATATTTTAAACCCTTACTCAACGCATCGTAAAAGAATAGCCGATTTTTAAAACTTGATGATCAAACACTTTGGTTAATGTGCTGGACTGTCAATAATTGTTTCCGAAATTTTCCCTCCCCACTTGTCAAAACAGATTTACGGCCCTGAATCCTATGCTATCATGTACAGCATTTATGTATTAATTATGCATTAATACATGTATATAAATTATATACATATGCATGTATTTATGTATGTATGTATACATGTGTGTATATTATTATATTTGTATATATAGAGCAAGTGCTGGAAAACGGTTTGGATTTAATTCAATGGAGTGTCCTCGATATTAGATTCAGGAGCTTGGCCGTATATTGTTCACTCTTAGTCCACCTCTGGCTACTCAGAAACAAAGCGCACAGCACCAGTTTATTCAAGCGCGCTGCGTCAAGTTAGAGTGTTCGTCCAGAGATGTACAAGATTTAATTTCGGGTGACCAGCAGAGAGGGAGAGGGATAATAGCTCACTGCAGAGCGATAATCTCTGTTGTATTCAGGAGAGGTCGCGGTGTCATTTCAATCTTACGTAACTTACGTAACAACAGCTGTAATAATTCCATTCCTCAGTGGCAGCTTCCGAATTTCGCTGTTCTCTTGCCAACAGCAGGATAACGATGCCGACATTCCCAGTACAAATTTAATCGCTTTCCGGTTTATGCTTGAGCGGTTGCCTGGCTCGTACGTCAATCAATTAACCCAGACGACAGCTAAGCAGGTAGTGAAATTCTTATGGCGGTTCACTTGCACCGCTGGCCATTTCGGTCTGATCACCAGTCTGCAATTTTCTCTTGCGTGCGAGTTTCACCAAAGCCTATTCGGATATTAATTATTGTCACAAAAGCCAATTGTGACAAAAGCCATACGCAACCGTAGCAGGCTATATTTTTCTCAGAATTTTCTCCGATTAAAATTAACGCCGTTTTGAGTGCTGTGTAGTGATAAATCCCTATGCAACTAATTACTCTTATCCTGTAGAAATAGGCATTTAATTGTAATTTTGTACTTGTATTCATAATTGGATGTTTATATAATGGAACTTCGGCAGAGACCCTGGGCTGCATCTCCTTTCCCTATACCTCTAAATCGCCAGCCATTGAATGCCACTCCATTTGAGACTTGCATTGTCAAGTCGGAATCGACTCTGATGTGTTTTCTTGAAAAGGAGCTTCATAAATTTACAACTACGCTTACGCTTACGACAGTTCTCCAAAGGACGAATGAAAGTTCTTCTGGCTGTGGCGCAGAAATGACAACAGTAACGCGAGCTGAGTCACACTTCTATTAGACAGCGTCGAGCCTTTTCGATTGTGGGTCCCTCCATCTGGAATGGCCTCCCACTAGATCTGCGATTGATGCCTCGGCTAGATTCGCCTGCCTTTTATAAGTATCTCAAATCACACTTTTATGGCCGCGGCTGGGCTGGGAGCGCCTCTGAGTAGGTCTCTTGAACAGGCGTTATATAAAATTCTCGGAATGAATGAATGAATGAATATCACAGCCAGCCAACTTTACCTAACGGTTGCATCGTCCGGCAAGTGCAACAAACTGTAAATTTCCACACAAACAAACCAGGAATCCAGGCCAAGTAGCAAGAGTTAAACAGTTCGTTTTAAAATCGGTTTATCATTGGCTCCAATTTCGAATCTTGTAAATGCTGTTGTTGTTTAACTTTCGGCGGTTAAGTCAGGGTATCTGGCCATCGAACGGTAGGAGGGTTTCCTGTCGAAAATAACACTAGAAATGCTAATCTCCGAGTCACGAACGAGCAGCTGGAGGGAAACATAGACAAGAGCTACATAGACCAGAGCTAATGCATAAGGCAAACACCCACGGACACACATGCATACAGAATAACAGACTGACAGTTTGTTTTGTTAAACAAATAGCAAATCAGTTTAACATTGCGACCCTAAGGACAAGGAAAGCAGGCTTTCTAGACCAAACACTAGACATTAGGTCATTTGTCTGTTTTTCTTCTTTCATTATTATTCTGTGATTGTCAATTGTGGCGAAATAAGTTTATAAACATATACGCTATATATTTTTAATGCATGTATATAGGATGTATTTTTGCATGTATATATCTATGTATAATATAAGTATTTAAATATCTATGTATAATGTATGTATGTATGTTTTGGGGCACGGTGGTGTAGGGGTATATTCGGTGCCTTGCAGCCGGAGGGTTGCGGGTTCGAATCCACCTCAAGCCGCCGAGTAGGGACCCTGGGCAAGTCTTCACTCACAGTTGCTCATGCGCTTCGGCGTGAAATTCCGCGCTGTAGTCGGGAGCGCCCCGGAGTAGAGACGCTATAACAAGTGCTCATACATCATCGTATGTATGGTGTATGATGCATGTATGTATGTATTTGGGCATATGTACTGTATGTATGTATAATGTATGCATGTATATTCAATTCAATATTCAATATTTTTTTTATTGCATCCGAAAACCACTCATAAGATTACATTTGTGACAATCAATAAATGACAACGTAATTGTAACTGAGAACGGTAATGACACATGAGTTATATTGCAAGTAAGTGAGGAGGAGTAATTAACGGGAGCAATGGGTGGCTCCTAAGGGATTGAAATCCCGCTAGATGGAGACACCCGACCACGTCAAGTATCATAGTTTCACAGATGGCTGGGCTGAGTATTCCCATTCTAAAAGAAAGGAAACGAAAGCAATAAAATTGGGAAGCTTAACTAAACTTATCTAATATAGCTTAACTAAAAAGCTCGAGGATCAGTGCAACGTGCAAACAGGTTTAGGTTGATTTGTACATATATTTTATAAATGATATGGATTTTCATAGCGGCAATTGTTATTCATCTATATGAGAAAGAGGCGTAGCCTTTTTTTAAATTCATGTCGAGTCTTGGATGAGCGAATTTCTAATGGGATGGAGTTCCAGAGTAATGGCCCGGCAGCTCTAATGCTAAATTCTCTTGTATTAGTCCTCGCTTTTGCTGGACGGTATGATGTAGCCCCCCTCGTGAAGTAGCCATGAATCTGGGATCCAAGAGTGAAGTACCCTGCAAATGAAGAGGGTAATGAATTGTGTTCGTAACGATAAATGAATTCTCCTATTTGCAGACTTCTTATCTGTTTTAGGCTTAGCAAATTCAGTTCTCTGAAAATAGGGGCGGTATGAGCGTCTTTACGGGCTCCCTGTATTAATCTAATTGCCTTTTTTTGGAGGATTATTAGTTTATGGAGTCGAGAATCGTAATTTGAGGCCCAGATTAAGTTGCAATAATTTAAATATGGGAGAATTAGTGAATAATATAAGTTTAACCTAATTGTTTTTGGGAGTAGATACGAGATTCTTGATACTATTCCTATGTTTTTAGCTATTTTTTGAGAAATGTAGTTAATGTGTGTTTTCCATGATAAATGTTGATCAAGAAACACCCCTAGAAACTTGGTGGAGTCTACTTGACGGATAAGGCTTCCTTCCAGAGTTAGGGCCAAGTTTACTGGTTTAATTTTCCTATATGATTTGAAGTTTATGAAGTTAGTTTTATCTACATTTAGCGTAAGTCTATTGGCAACGAACCATTTACTGATTAGGGTCAGTTCGTTATTAACAATTTCCATAAGGGAGGTGCAGGAGCGGTTGGAATAAAATATGTTAGTATCGTCGGCGAACAGGATAAAGTGCAGGGTTGTAGATACATTAGCTAGGTCGTTGATATACAGTAAGAATAGGAGTGGTCCGAGATTTGACCCCTGTGGGACTCCATATGCAATGTGTCCCAAAGGCGATAGTGATCCGTTACATAAAACTCTTTGTGTGCGTTGACTGAGGTAGCTATGGAACCATTTTAGCTGTAGGCCTCTAATACCAAAATTTGACATCTTTTTTAAGAGGATAGAGTGATCTACCGTGTCGAAAGCTTTTGCTAAATCTATAAAGATTCCGATCGAGTATTCATTATTATCAATTGCTTTTGAAATTTTTTCCTCCATATCGAGCAAAGCCATGAATGTGGAGTGTCCCGTCTGAAATCCATGTTGAGACGGGTGGATTAAGTTAGCTTTATTAACATAGGAACTAAGCCTATCATACATAACTTTTTCTAGGAATTTTGCAAAGTAAGGAAGAACGGAGATAGGTCGGTAATTGGCCAGGCATTCCTTTTCACCTTTCTTAAAAATTGGGACCACCTTAGCGCTTTTGAGTTGATCAGGGACAATTCCTTGTGCCAAAGAGCAATTGATGATTTCTGTTAGGGGTATGATTACAAGAGGAAGATTAGGTGTTGCTATGTAGGGATCGATACCGTCTATACCTTTAGTGTGGGTTTTTTTTAAGTTTCTCCCTATATTCAAGAGTTCTTCTGGAGTGGTCAGAGTTAGTCCCATAGAATTTAAGTTAGAAGGTGGCAAGTAATCTTCAAATGGGCAGGGTGGATCTTGGAGCTTATTAGCTAAGTCATTGGCTATGTTAATAAAATAGTTGTTAAAGCTGTCAGCTATTAGGTCCGCATTATCAATTTTTGTCCCATTAATTTCTAAGTGATCTATTTTTGGATGCTTATTATCTAGGTGCATTGCCGAACGAATTAATTTCCAGGTCATCTTTAAATCGTTATGGTATCTGCAAAATTCTGCAGCATAATAATTTCGTTCTGCATTAATTCGAATTGACTTAAATTTATTTCTATAAGCAGTGAATTTTTGTTTATTATCGGCATTAGGATTCTTCAGGTACTTGACATATAGTTTGTTTTTTTTCCTGCAGGATTTTAATAATCCGGCCGACATCCAGGGTTGGGTATAGTTTACTTTTGGTTTACTAGAATCGAGTTTTAATGGAAATGCACTATTATAGGCCCAACTATATTTAGCGATAAAACAGTCAAATGCTTCATTTACTCGACCAGTCGTGCAGTGACTCAATACCGGCTCCCAGTTCATGTCTGCAAGAGCCTTTTCAAATTGTTTCAAACCCGAGTCAGTGATAGGTCTGCTTTCCCTATTACGAAATTCGTGCTTAGTTGTAGCCTCAAGTGTAAATTGTGCGTAAATAGGCAGGTGGTCAGATAGATCTGAAGTGATGATAGAGGCATAAAGCAACTTGGACCATGCAGTGCAGAAAATATTCTCAATTAGTGTTTTGGTGTCAGAGGTGATTCTGGTAGGTTTTGTAATAACTGGAAGGTACTGATTGGAGATTAGACAATTATAAAAGATATTAGTTTCTTTATGCTCGTTTACCTTCAGTAAATCAATGTTAAAGTCTCCAAGGAGTATAATCTCTGTGGAGTTACTTTTTAGGCATGATACTAATTCTTCGAGTTCACCATTAAAATCCTTTAATCGCTGACCAGGGGGTCTGTAAATTATACCGATTATAGGTGCCGTTTTCATAAGTTTAACTCTAATGAAAAGACTCTCAAATGTTTCCGGTTCACTCTTTCCTTTGAGCGGGTTATATATTTGAAAGTTGAGATTATCTTTTATTACAAAACCCACTCCTCCTCCTCCTCTCCCATCAGATCTGGACTTGCCAACAAAATTATACCCCGGTAAAGTAACAGTATCAGGAGAATCATTATCGAGCCAGGTCTCAGAGAGAGCCAGAACGGAAATTTGTAGTTTTACAGCAAGTTCATTAATTTCTGCTATTTTGGAAGAGACGCTGCGGCAATTTATATGCAAAACTGAAAAATTTTGTTTCCCAGAGATTTCTTCATCTCTTATCTTCTTTTCAAGAGTTGATGTAGATATGTAATCACTGTACCAATTATCGCGTTTAAAGTAATTTTGGTCAGGGTCAAGGTACTGGCTATTGAGAATAGTTTCGGTTTCTAGTTCGTCCGGGAAAACCATTAGTTCTGATTCCTGCATATAATCAAGCGTTTGAGCGCGTTTCGAATTGAGTTGCGATACTTCACTCTCAAGACCCATATCATCATCACCCGAGGAGGATTGGTTCTTATCACAGAGAGAGCAGAGATTGGGAATAGCTTCGCTTGTGTCATCATTTGAATTGGCTATACATTGCCCATGAATTATACTATGACATGAAAAACATCGTACAACGTCCTCTAACTCTTGAATAGGTTGAAAACACCTGTTGCATCGAGCACCTGATCCCCAAGTAAGCGTACTCGCCGACAGAATAGATGGTTAGTTTCCGCCGCCACTCCTTTTATAGTGCATGGTTGACTAGCTCAGCACAGGTTAATGCCTTATAATGTAATGTACTGTAGGGAGTAGAAGAGCACGGGACAGAATAAAGTAAAATAAAATAAGATAGACACCTATCGAGGATGTTAAAGAAGGAGAAAGGAAGACAGTGAGGTAGTGAATAAATCAAATTCTGGCAAGAGTCTCTTTCTGAAGTTAATCTGGAGTAACCCAAAATAGAGACCCAATACATATCAAATTAACAACTAATTCGCAATGTATAAATTACTAATTAGTGGTAAGAAACAGTGATTTGTGACATCATTTAAATGGCAATGAGTCTAGATATATGTAGAACGAAGAAATAAGAAGAAGAAGGAAGGAAAGAGAGTTCAGTGAAAGAAAAAATATAAACGCCTTGTGCTTCTATTACTGAAACTTTACCTAAGTTCGCTATTAAATGTCTTAAGAAAAGATAGGCTTCGATTATGCAACACAGGTAACAAATGAAACTGAAAGAACGAATCAAGTTAAAGTAAACGACCTTTAGTTCAACAGCCGATAAATGAACCAGAAAAAAGAAGAAAAAAGAAAAGAAATTTGTCAAAGCCATTAAGTGACTTATAAGAACGTTTCTTCCCTTCCCTTGGCTCAGCAAACAGAAGTCAGAAGTCACAGTCTTGAAAAGGAACTCACTTTACTTCGATCCAGAATTGGCCCAAGGATTGAACAGTAAGAAGATGGCTTATGAGATGGACGTCTTCCGTCGAACTGCCAATGAGAGGTCAGCCGACCAATGTAGGTCGCGGAATCCGAGAAATCGCGGAGTCTAGGGAGGACCCACGGCTGAGGAGAGTTGAAGAGAAGAGTTCGGAAGGGGGAGCAGGTTGTCTAAATCCATCAGACTGAGTATGCGCAGAGGTTTACTGCCCTGGTCTTCAGACAGACGCAGAAATATCGCTCCTCCAGCCGTCCAGGTGGCTGTGGCCTTGTTCTCCTTGATGAGTTGACGTGTTTTTGCATAGATCACGGCATTGGTCATGGTCAAATGTTCATTTATGAATATTTGAGATTTCTTCAGCAAAGAGCGGGCTCCATAGACCATTCTACGAGTTCTGAGTGAGACAAATTTCACAAGAATGGGTCTGAGTTTCTCTTTCCCTTTACGTGGTAGACGGAACGCCGTTGAGATATCTTTTTCCGAAATGGATAGTCCAAGTGTAGAGGTACAAAGGTTGAGAACGGCTTGTGTAGCCTCGGATTCAGCCGCTTCCTTGCTTGCAGGTGGATTCTCAGGCTCATTGAGGCCGTGAATCATGAGGTTAACTGCTCTTGATTCCATTTCCATAGCGTTCAGTCGAGATTTCAACTTGTTATTATCAGTCACCAGTTCTGTAATTTGGTTCTGCAGTTTCTCTTGTTGTACCTCAACATGAGCTTTGACTTTTAATTCAACGATTGGGTTGAGTTTAAGGAGGACCTTTTCTATTATTGAGTCCAACTTTTTCTCAATCATCTCCTCCATCTTCTCAACCAGCCATTCGGCGACTTTTTCATCTTTAAGAAGTGCGACCATATCTTCTGGTTTGCTCGATTTCTTAGACATGATCCAAGATGATGAATTCTTTATTGTTCGAAGGGAGTAGATGAAGAAAGCATAGTTGAGGAGCTCTTACTAGTCCGTAGACAGTCCGATATCAACAAACTGTTCTCGTGTAACTTACAAACAAGGTGTGCGCATGCGCGAGATCCTGACTGACAACGTACAAATTAGTACAGCTGCTTCATGGATGTGCGAAACAGGTAAGACCATCCCATCGAATCAACACGATCAAACTTTCGTCTAAAATTCACTCCAATCTTCGATTTTTTAGAGAGAAAAACATGTTTCAAGTGATCCCAAGACTGCTTATTAGTACATTTGATAATTTTCCGTAAGAAAATTGATCCTGCGGCTAAGAATTTAACGAAAATGTAACCGAGTGACGACGTACCGCTCGCACCTAGTCGACAGCCATATATCAAACACCATATATCATATGTATATGTATGTATGTATATACATGTATGTATGTTCGTACGTACGTATGTATATGTATGCATGTATAGACGTATTTGTATGTATGTAATATGTATAAATGTATAATGCATTTGTACCGGATCAACTATGTAGCAGTAGCACATTACCGTGCCAATTGCCAAACGTTATGAAGAGGGAGAAAGGAGGTTAAGTGTTTGCACCTGGCAGCTGCTGCTCCAAGCGATTGGTTTCCTTAATGGTCACGTATGTACACACTGGTGACACCTGGCGAAATAAACGATAGTAACTCTCTCTCTTTTGTTTGATATAATGGCCCTACTTCAAACGCTTGGCGGTGTTGTTCTCGTGAACCCGATTAAGCTATTGACTCTGCGCTTGTTTGAAATCGACCACCGAAAGTCACGTTGTCTGTTACGAACGCCTTTTCCAAGGTAGGCTAGTTAAAGAAATGACCAATGCATGTGGACTTGTTTAAATCGTCCAGGATTTTAGTGGACCGTTTTATTATGTTCAAGGTATACGACAAGTGTGATGTATAGTCTTAGCTTAATTAAGCTTAATTACTAGTCGTTAGTAGATGAGTTGCATCGAATTAAGCCTATGTCGCCCTTGCAAATTTTGAGAAGTAGGGCCTACCTGTTTAGCTACAACAAGTGTATCATGCGTGAACACACAGATAAATAGATATATACATACACATACGTACATACATACATACATACATACATACATACATACATACATACATACATACATACATACATACATACATACATACATACATACATACATACATACATACATACATACATACATACATACATACATACATACATACATACATACATACATACATACATTACATACATACATACATACACATAATACGTACGTACATACATACATACATACATTACACATACATACATACATACATACATACATACATACATACATACATACATACATACATACATACATACATACATACATACATACATACATACATACATACATACATACATACATACATACATATACATACATACATACATACATACATACATACATACATACATACATACATACATACATACATACATACATACATACATACATACATACATACATACATACATACATACATACATACATACATACATACATACATACATACGCTTTATGGATACATACATACATACATACATACATACATACATACATACATACATACATGCAAACGTACGTAAGCCTACATGCATCGACGCATAGATATATGCTCTGCATAAATAAATACACACATACAAATGCACACATTCGTACGTACGTACGTACGTACATAGATAAAAGTTATATATACATGAACATTGTATACATATATACATGAAATAGTCATTCATAAACAGCTCTGATGCTTGCTTGCCCGTCTGTGTGTCTGGCTCTGTCTTACTGTATATGTGTTTTTGTAATTCTTCCTATAATCCGGTGTTTGCGTGGTCCGGCTGGATGTTTATGATCCTGGATTTACGGCTAATTGTTCTGGCATACCGACTCAATTAGAATAATACTTTTAATTATATATATTGGACTGCAGCTGATATAGGCCACTTCATCTTGAGACTTGTTGTTATGCGTCGAACCGTCATTGTGGAACAGTCTTTCCCTTGTATCTGTCATTGGCTTTGTCTGACTCTGTTGTATACACCAAACATTTCAAACTATTGCAGAATGCACTTTTATTGATCAGTTAGATGGATATTCACGCATACAGCGGTTTTCTGAGGTATTGCAATGTCATTATAAAAAGTGTATTCAAACTTAGACAGATGCATGTTAAATAGTAGATTTTTCAGTTCTTCTTTTTTTTCCCTTCTCTGCCTTGCTAGGCAGGTTCGTACGTCCAATTTCGCCATTCATCACGTTTTCTGGCTCTTTCCTTCAGTTTGCTGTAATCTTCCTCCATCATGCAGTCCAACAACATCATTTTCGGTCTTCCTCTTGTCTTCTTCCCCTCCATTCTTAGCTAAGAAAATTGAATTCGCTAGCACTGGCGTAAACTTGTCCAAAATATTGGTGGGGTATGGGGTCTGGACAATCAGAACGCGAAAACTGGTCGCATCATAAGCGCTTCCGGTATTACCTTAATGTATTATTATTATTATTTTTATTGTAGAAAATAAATAAATATTATTATTATTATTATTATTATTATTATTATTATTATTATTATTATTATTATTATTATTATTATTATTATTATTATTATTATTATTATTATTATTAAAGTTCCCGAAATGTTAATCTACGACGCTGATCGTCAACCGCTAGGAGAATATGCAGTTATAGGCCCTAATATCCAAGTGCTTGAAATCAAAGGGGAAATGGTCGAGTTGTGAGCCACTTTTTGAAGGAAGTGAATTTGAATTACGAAGAGAACGCAGTCGTTGGCGCGAACCGAACCGAACAGAATTGCCTCAGATTTGTCTGGGTTTATGGTCAAACCATTGAAACAGAGTCATGCAAATTTTTCTGTTTACCAGGCTGATCGGTGTGTGACATAGCAAGATGGAGCTGAGTATCATCCGGTTACTGTTGTAATTGGACTCCAAAGTGATTTAGCTGTACGACTGATTGGGAAGTAGAGAATCTAAATAATAAGGACCGAGGACCAGGGGCGTCCATTCCCCCTTACGCCTATGAAGCATTCCCCCTCTTTTTTTTATCAGAATGCCCCCCACGACGACAGCCCCAGACGACTGGTCGACTGTCGACAAAAGAGAAAATCTTTATTATCGAAATTTGAAGTATAATTTTAAGGCTGAAATCTTTAACGTTTAAGTCATTAATCAAGCAACATTATGCATTACACAGACAGAGGCGTACGGCCAGAACGGCCAGACAGTATTATAACTAAGTACTAAAATTACAATAGGTGCTTCTTCAAAGCAGCAGAGTGCGTAGCCAAGCGATCAACAATTTCGTCCAGTTTTAGCGATAGAGAAGCGTCTCGTTCACAGGCTAATACTGTCAGAGGTGCAAACCAGTCATCAACTATGGTTGACCTCAGTCGATTTTTCACAATGGTCTTCGCTGTTTTGATAATTTTCGTTTAGAACTTTAGGTATTATATTTAAAAGTAAACGAATGACTGTATTGTGAACATGAAGGACTATACATGTAGATACTTATATATAACGTCGAGTAACATGAAGACTGGAGACTGGAGTTATGTAGGCTTATGGAGTTATGGTGTGTACAGGCCACATGGCTTGCAGAGGGACACTGAATTGCGACAGAGACATTGCGACAGCCGACAGAGACAGCTCGAGAGACAGGCAGACAGACAGACAGAGAGTGAGTGAGAACAAGGCAGATATTATTTCCGGCATATTTCTTAGCGCTCGAGATGAGTTATCTACTGTTTGGGGAATGCAGTGGTTGTAAACGTGAAAGAGAGAATCATGCCTAGCACAGGCTGGGTCTATTGGCGCGCACCCAAGTTAACGTATCTTTTTATACAACTGAGTGTTTGCTTCAATAGTGTGAGTCACATAATCCGACACATCATAATCCGGTGACCTATATGTCTGTGGACCTGTGTATGATATAATCATGTATCATGAAGCATCCGTCATATACAGGCTATAGCTCGACTCTGCAGTCTGAACTATAAAAATTGAAAAAAGGACATTAATTTCTTTAGTTAGAAAACTTGGGCCCTTGGGACTTCGGGGCCTCTGGACTTTGTTTGTTCACCCTCTTTATATGGTTGTTACGCCACTGCTACTCTGTCGCCGGTAACAGACTTTACAATGTTCAAAGTTATACATACCTTGTAGTCTTCCACTTGTGGTGTGTAGTACAATGTATGCGCCATTTGTCACTACGGATAAGCATGCCGCACAACGGCTCGCAACATTTATACTTTAGTAAAACATTGTCTCTGGGCATGATTACAATGATTACTTGTCTAGTAAAATCAAATTGCAAATTCATAGCACCGCATTATAACTCAAGTCTCATACACAGTGTGACGTTATCGTACTACCAAAGACTATATAACGATAGGCCAAAATAATGAAATTGAAGACTAATCGTCAGCTCGGTCGGAGAACAGCACAATGATTTTAATATTAAATTAAACAAAGAAAAGCATTTTCGAAAATCAAAAGCACATCTATTAATTTCTGAAATTCAAAAATGAGTAGTGAAAAAATTCTTTCCCCCCTGAAAAGGCTACTATGAAGATCTCTGCTTCATTCCCCCCATAGGATGGACGCCCCTGCCGAGGACAGACCCCTGTGGCATTCCAGCAGTGTAAACAGCAGGCTAAGATCGAGCGGTGCTGCGGTTCCGATGCCAACCTGCTGATACGGTCATCTACGTAAGAAGCTAACCAGTTTAAGGCAGTCCCAGGGGACACAGAACCTGTTGGTGAGTCTTGAAAGCAGTAGCTGGTGGTTTATGGTGTCGAAGGCTGCACTGAGGTCAAGGCATAGTGAGAGGCAGGAATTTCCATTGTCAATAGACGAGAAGATGTTATCCAGCGTAGAGACGAGAACGAGAACAGTTTCAGTCTGAAATGGTTGCTTTTTGCTTACATGTAAATTTGTTTCATATTGAAGCCTTGAAGACTTGAAAACATTGAAGACATAAACAAATCTTGGTTTTCATGATTATGGAATTTCTTATATTATTTAAGTTCTTTGTCTCTGTTTCTGACGAAGTTTTTAATATTTTAAGAAATTCTCCTCTGGATTTATTGGTGGGGCAATGCCCCACCATCTCAATTATTGGGGGGGCACGTGCCCCGGCTGCCCCGGCAGAGTCTACGCCTATGGAATCTCCCCTCCTGATGTGGCCCAACCATTTTCTTTGTCGGCTTCTTATTATCCCTATCATGGATCTTTTTTCGTCCACCATTTGTAGTATGTCTTCATTTGTCCTCCGATCCATCCAGCTGACTCTCTCCATTCTTCGCCATATCCACATCTCGAAGGCCTCCAATCTTCTGATGTCTTCCTTCCTTAGAGTCCATGTCTCTGATCCGTATAACACCACACTCCATATCATAGACTTGTGTGTGTGGTGTGATATGGACAGATGCATGTTAAATAGTAGATTTTTCGGTTGCAGGACGGAAATTTTGAAAGTCTCTTCCTGCATCTGTTCGTGCTGCACAGCTTCGTGTGTCATATCCGACTCGACGTATCATTTGTCTTGTCCACCACAGGCTGCATGGCTCTGTGTTTCAGCGGACTGACTCTGGTCATTGACCTGACTGTCCCTTGAGATCGGAACGCCATCGATTGATATACGCTGTCTGCGTTAGACAACAGCTCCCTCCTTTGACACGTTCCTTATTAACTGGTGAGCCAAGTGACTCTTTTCGTTGTCTCAAGACCTCTTTCTTTTCTCTGTGTCTTTCGCACTGGGAGCGCCTCTGCTTGGTGTGCACTGCGAGAGCGCTACATAAATTGATAGATGCAATACAATACAATACACCGGACTATTGAAATTGCTAATTACAAGTACAATCATGCTATATAATTATGTGTTATATGCTACCTATTATAATTATATTACTGCGAGATCCTTAGATCTAGGTGTAACATAACACAACATAATAACATAATTATTATATATTGCATATGATTATTAAAATATAGTAGTAGGCCTGCGTATATATGGCGAGTGGAAAAAAGCGTCCCCTTAGAAAACTTCATAATAACGTGCATTGAAAAGATACATAGCAATTTAAACCTTTAGTAAAATTTAGAAAACAACCAATTTAGCCATCACGTTTGACGCCATAAGCACTATAAATATCCTAAATTGGATTCGACGTAGACAGGCAGTTAAGAACGACCGGCAACCACTAATTGCAGCGTCGATTATAATTATGCTTTGTTTCTATTCCTCAAACGCTCACCTACTATAGTACGTATAGTTGACACTTTTGTACACTTTTCCTTGCATTAATCCCCGGATTTGATCGTCCACAAGATTTAGGTCTGGACTGTTTGGAGGCCAAAGTGCCGAAGGTATGAAAGCAGTTCTTCATTGGTCATCAATTCGAGTCTATTAAAAAATGACGTCATAAAGACGTCATCATTACGAAGGGAACCGTCCAAGATTGAAAAATTCTAATTAAAATCCCGAGCTATTTATGCATATCTCGTATTCATTCGAAATGACAGCCGGAGAGACGTCATCATTTTAGGGAACCATCCAAGATTGTAAAATCCTAACACACAGCTATTTATGCACGCACGCACGCACACAGCCGCAGAGGTCACTTTACACGCACTCACACACACACACACACACACACGCACACACACACACACACACGCACACACACACACACACACACGCACACACACACACACACGCGCGCACATACACGCACACACACACACACACACGACCCCACACACACATATATACACACACACACACATATATATATATATATATAAAACAGGAAACTGCCAGAAATTGCTACCACTGAGTTCGATGACCAGTCGACAAGCAGCATGCCACTCCTCCTAATAACTGTGTCTGGAAGTCCGATAACAATCTCGAATAAGTGGTTGTAGCGGACAAGCATCGGCTGCAAATAGCGCCCTCTGCTGCAGAAAACCGCAAATGTATAATATGTGGGCAATTTTATTCCTCTCCCGAATTGTCTATAACTTACAAACACAGCATTTCATTTTCAAAGGTTTCGACGCCTGACGTCATTTCTGACCTTATTGCCATAGCAACAGCGGGCGCCTGACGTAATAATGGGCCGTTCGATTTTTCATACATCTTACGAGATGAAAAGACATTACCAGTTCGTTTGCTTCTGTTTTAGTGTCACACTGTTTTTCTAATCACGTCATGTCCTAAATCACACGCTATTATTTCGTATACTTCCTGGGCTGGCCAGAATCTTAGGCCAGAATGGTGGTGCGTCAGTAGCGAATATCAAACGCATGAAGGAAGAAGAGCAGGATTTTGAATAGTTTGCTATTCATAGCAACTTTATGTTATTTATTATGATTGCCCAAACGTCACTAGCGGATGTTACGTCACAACAATGCTTTGCGTCATTATTATCATCATATCCGGATATCGCGTCACTGACGGATCGCGTCCGCGAGCATTAGCTAACGAAACCATGGGCGTACTTAGGGGTAGTTTACGGGTTCAAAACCTCCAAAATAATTGCACAACTGCTATTAAAAACTAAACACGTAGAAAAATTCGACCTTTCCATTGGAAACCCTCCCTGAAAACTTAAAACCCCCTCCGACATTTTTCCTGGCTACGCCACTGAACGAAACAGAAGCAGTACATAAGTAAGTAAGTAGGTATATTATTGATTTAACCAGCTGCCAAACAGCACTCTGACAAACAAACATCTAGGTTAAGTAGCTAGGCAATCACTTAAACAATATCTATGGCCATTCAGTTAGTATGAGTATACAGCATTCTGACTATAAAAATTTTCCTCATGCTATTGTTTGCATTCGGTAAAGCCCGGTTCATGAGGTCTTGGCCTTAGGCAATAAAACTTCGGATTCTGAGGTGGAAGCAACCTGTGACGGACAATAGGACATGATCCGGGTTTCCTAGGACCGACGAAAGCAGGTTAGTATCGGCTAGGTGTAATCTAGATGCTACAATGCTGTGGGCGGATGCGGCATCAGAACTGATAACCTAGCAGAGAAAGGATGCGGGTTCGAATCCATTCTGGGTTTCTGATGGTGAAGTCTGATGGCAAAACTGGAATGAAACTCTGATTCAGGTCCGCGCTGTAGTCGGGAGCGCCTCGGTAGAAATCTTGAACGGGCGCTATAACAAGCGTGCTCATACATACATACATACATACATACATACATACATACATACATACACAAGGATACATACATACATACATACATACATACATACACACATACATACATACAACACGTTAGCGGATGGGACATCAGAGCTGATAATAATATAGAAGAGAAAGGATGGTCTGATTCTGGGTTTCTGCTGGTAACGTCTGATGGTAGGACTGGAATAATTTCTGGTTGGTAATGAGTCCATTTTGAACGCTTATTATTACGTTTGAATAGTCAAGCGATCAAACTAGAATTCCGATTCATATGACAGACTGGAAACCATGCATGCACAAGGACACCACACACACACACCTACACACACACACACAGACACACACTACATCTACACCTTACACACACAGACACACACACAGACACACACACGGACACACACACACAAACACACACACACAGACACACAAACACACAGAGACACACAGACATACACACACACGCACACACACACACACATACACACACACACACACACACACACACACACACACACACACGCACACGCTCGACAAAGACCTTGTCTTTTCAGCGGAACATACATATGCAGACGATCAGATTAGCGACTGCTCAATATAGTGACATTAGTGTCTGTACCCGGAAGAGATTACCGTTCCGAGTGTTGACCGAGACATCAACGGATCTTTCTGTGGCGCGTTTAATGATCCCAATCGAATTGGATGCAGAACGAACCGACTGACCCACACTCTGGACGGACAAAGAAGTACCAGCCACCGGAAGGACCACCGGAAGGGCCAGAAGTGACAAGCTGTTGATGCCGTAGACGACGCTGAGCGCTCTCCAACAGTCTCTCCCTTCGAACCGTAAAGACGCACTGATAATGGACTTGATTAAGTCACAGGCGCTCAGGCAATGGGCCACTCGCATCGGATCACCGCATACCCAAATTGGATTGGGTCAAAGGCTGGTATCGAACCGGTTTTTAAGTTGTAGTCGTCGTCGTCGTGGTAGGCAATCTCAGATTGAAATTTATTGCACGTTCCTTTATGAAATCAACACGCGCTCGGTATGGATCTTCATAAACTTGCGGCTGATTAAAAATCGGATTACAACCGTCTAAGAAAAGCACTCAGTGCGGTTACATGGCACGACTAGAATTGTAATTGCCCAAAGAGGGGCAAGGCATGATGAGGATCCGACAAGGTAAATTCAGTCTACGGTATGGTAAAGAAGTCTAAGGTATCATGGTAAGTAAGCCATAAAATGAGCTAAGATTGAGTAAGTTAACGTTGATCAGGGTAAGGATCAGAGATGGGTAACTAATCGATTATATTCTAATCGATTAGATAACAGCTATTTCTAATTCTAATTGATTAGCTACAAGATTTTGCTAATTCTAATCGATTAGCAAAATTTCAGTAGGTAATTCTAATTCTATCGATTAGCAAAGTTCAGTCGGTAATTCTAATTCTATCGATTAGCAATTTAACTATTCGTGCCCATTTCTGGTAAGGATAAGGTAAGATATGGTAGGGTAAGATGAGGCGAGGTAAAGAAAGTGTTGTAGAGTGAGGTAAGGGTAAGGTGGGGCAAGATAGGCTAGGGAAAATAAAGCAAGTCAGGTAATTATGAGATAAATACTCTATGACATCGATCGGTCGTTGCAACTAAAGTAAAAACCTCAGTTTCTCTCTTTTAGACTTAGTTTAGACGTTGTGATGTTACATATCTCAATTTTAATACAATTTGTGAAAAATTCGTAATTAAACAAGATACAGAAGACATTGGATGCCGCAAGAAGAACGCAGAAGGGGTCGGTGGACTCGCTTCGATGATTTAACTTAACATTGTGTTATGCAAACCCGTCTGTGAAATAGATAGCATATGCACACGTCTCTTTACAGCTCATGTTGGATGAGTTTCGTTAACATTTTATAACAGTACCGATTACTAGTTCGAGTTAAACTTACTTCATGCAGTGCGTTTTCCCCTTTTCTTGGAGATGCTTTTAATGTGAGGGCCTTTCCGGAAGTCTTCGATCCCAAATTCCCTCGAACGATATTTACCCATGCGCATGCCCAGTCCTTACCTCATGGCCTCTGTAACCCTTCCTCCTCTGTGAGGCGCTCTTGGCTTCTCCGCCACCGTACCCTCATCGACGACCCCCTCATGTCTCTTATTTACAACTGCGTTGGGGAGATATGACGTTACAAGTATTTGTCGATGTGACTCTTATGACCCGTCGTCAAAGGCAAGTGCACGATAAGTCAACAGCTCCTGTCAATCATTATGGGACCCTTGTAGACCGTCAATCAACAGAACCTCATACATCATTCGTCTGTACACATCTGCGAAAATATGCGTGTACATAAATACATACATATATATACATATATACATATATATATATATATATATATGCATATATATTATATAAAATTATATCAATGCCAATATTCTATAGTCAAATAAAATGCATAAGCTTATGTGTGGACATAGGGGTTCTACCGGTCAAAGATTTGCACGCACACACACACACACACTGATACATACACACTGACACACATATATATATATATATATATATATATATATGCATGATGTTTACGCTGTTTCGTATTATATTCACGTGTAACTTTGTTGATGTGATAGTTGAGTATGGTGATTATTTATGCCAGTGAAGAGGACTTTTGAAAGTCTCTTTTTGTAGGCGCTAAATAAATGTATCGTTGCTTACTTACTGTCCTGTAGGCCTATAGGCTATCTTTCTTACTTGTCAACTATACGGGCCATGAGTCGATTTAGAACGAACCATGATGCTCAGTTTATGCAGCGCCAACAGCCCACCATTAAAAAAGGCTTGACATCCCTGATGTAGCGTATGTAGGCTATGTTATGTATGTAGGTAAGTTATAAGAGTTATAAATACAAATTAAGAGTAAACATAATAACATCTGGACCTAGACTTTCAGCAAATACACCGATGAATGGTCCACGTATGTGCATTGAACGACTGTCATTTGAGCGATTTCCTTACAAAGCAGTGAAGCAAGATTTGAACTAATGACAAACCAAGGCAGAACACGGCCACGCCAGATTTACTGGATTGACGATATAAACGTGGACAATGAACTTGATTACACGAAGAGTGAATAGCTCTGGGTTTGATCAATAAACAGAATGATTTAAGGTCATTCGTGGACACTCGTACAAACCCGCCCGTTGAACAAGATCAAGACCTAATGGCGATGCGGATAATTGTAGAAACTATTGACATTACAGCAGTAGCAAACAGATAAATTCCTAAGTAATTTCATTAGTCACCTCACGTATCCGTAGCATCTTGTTCTGGAGTTGTTTTCAGCAGAGTTGTTTTCACATAAAGCTCTTCACTGTTAACAACACCAGAGATTTATGTCGAAGCGCGTTCACCTGCGCGCTAATAAAGTATCGGACACTTAATTATTCTGAACAAATAGTAATTATTCGCTGCACAATGCACAAGTAGGCTAGTCATTCTGTGAAATGTAACCAAAATAGCTGGGGGACCGAATTTTACTTTATATATGGCAGCTATACAGTTCACTATAATGTAACAATTACAATTCGGTCTATGTAAGTAACATTGTTGACCATTCGGCCACCGTGCACCTTGTGCTGTCACTGGAACACATATGATGTAATCATTACTAATATTACGCATTTATTAAGCTCCCCTATCTAATGATCATGCATCAATCGATGGCGCTGAGCATTTGTGAGTGAAAGACTTGCTCAGGGTCCCTACACAGGAACCGTTTCAGGGGAGGATCGAACCCGTACCCTCCGCAAACACACAAGCGCTCAACGATGAAGTCGGCTATGCCGTGTCCCACGATGCTCTGATCATAAAAGAGTTCGCCATAGAAGATTTAAGAGTAGAATAATAATATCCTTTTATTGAAACAATCCGGTTGACAAACGGCAACCGGTTACAGTGTGCAGTTATGCAATTGAAACAATTCACAAGAACACAAATGACAGAAGACATAAATCTTAACTACTAACAGAACAGACAGCCTGCAATACACGACGCTAATAGCAGCCTACAAAGCATATCCGCCCTACGGGGCTCGAACTCGGTACCTTTCGCTCTCTATGCCAGTGTGTTATCCAATGCACTATCGGGAATCAATAGAATTAAAATTCATCTTTCTTTAGCGTAAGTTACAAGCCTTTATGTTGCATCATATCACACGTGGAAGAGAATTATATAATGAGATGAGGACAAGGGAGACTGCGTACCTGGAATGGAAGGATGTTGAAGCAAAGAATGGCTGCACAGACATGAACAAAGAAACTGTTGCTGCAAGGAACTGATATGGCAGTGTGGCTTAACGCTTTGGCGGTTACATTGCCTATACGACAAAAATCCACACACGCAAGGATGCACACACACACACACGCACACGCACATGCACGCACACACACACATACATACACACGCATACATACACACGCACACGCACACGCACGCACAAACGCACACACACGCACGCACGCACATACACACGCACACACACGTACACACTGACACAAAAGTACATACATATACTCCATGCTACCTCTGTGATCTTATGAGACGGCCTATCTCAGCTACCTCTGGACGTCCTCTCCGCTCTTTCGACCATCACGACCTTCTAGTTCCTCGGTCTCGGAATGCCACAACACAGCATCGTGCATATGCCTCTGTTGGCCCTTTGCTGTGGAATGACCTTCCTGCTTTAACTCGTGCTGTGATGTTATTTGTGGGTACTAATGTTTTTGCTCGCTCTTTTAAGACTTTTCTTTTTTCGAGGGGCCCTTCGCACTGGAAGCGCCTCTGATTATAGGTTGTACTGTGAGAGGCGCTTTATAAGTCCATAAATAGAATAGAATACTACATTAACGCGTAACTACGTATATATAATTATGATTATAATAATAATCTTTTCTTTATTAAGCGCCTGACAAACGCACTGCGCTGTACATTTACATGTTATGCAATTTAAATCTTAACTACTAACAGAACAGACAGCCTGCAATACAACGGCGCTAATAGCAGCCTACAAAGCATATCCGCCCTACGGGACTCGAACTCGGTACCTCTCGCTCTCTACGCCAGATGTTATCCAATGCGCTATCGGGCCCCCATAGACATATGTGTATATCATACGATGTATTGCACAGATATATATTATCCGTGATGTTAAGAGATTCTTGTGCACGTATAGCAGAACGTCGTATACGATATAATATACGTTTATTTCACCATTAAAGCAGAAAGTAAGGCATAAACAAAATGTTAAGTACAGGCGAAAGTGGCAGACACCATGGTGCACGACGAGATCACTTCTATAGGATCTAAATTCTAAAATAGATTTCTACCGGTGCCATGATCAGTACGTGGTGATCAAAGTTCAACAACGTAAGAGAGTCCTTGACAGCAAGAACTAATAAAATACATTGTTGTATACATCTAAACAATAGTTATCGATCAAACAATAAATGTTTGATTCAAGCAAAAGCTTTCTTAGCAATAAGATATATGCCTTATACACAGCGCCACCATTAATCGTAAAGAAGTCAGTAGCTGTTCTTAATCCAAGGGTATGCAGCATGTATGCACAAGTTCAATGTTTCTTGAAACCAAACTGTAAATCACTAGAAGTTTGTAATTTCCAAATTTACATAGTGTACAGTATTCGGTAACTCAGTCCCGGGCAGATGATGGTAATAGGTCCATAATAATTATTGTCAGCTGATCGCCATGTTCATCTTTTACGATGGGCACAGTTGTAGTCCAGCAACCAAGTCACCAGGAACAAATCCATAATCATATTAGAAGAAAACCACTTAGGTCGAATATTGCAATGTATGTATGAAATAGTGTGTATATGTATTATATGAAATCGTGATCATTCCTATGTAATTCTGGCCGCAATGCCGCATTACGTGTTCGAGGTGTACCAGAAATGACCTGTTCAAGGGGCTGCAGTGATGCCGCTACGCTATTCAGAGTTCGATTTAAATTATATGTTTACCTCCCCCCTCCCCCCCCCCCCCAAACACTAACACACACATACATACATGTATATGCATGTTGTTTACTTTTATTGCGAATAATCATATAATAGGCTATATATCCTCCACTTCAGTTCTCCTTAACTCCACTCCACTTTATTGTTCGATATTTTGATATATAGCGCAATTAAGCGAAGTGCCTTAATGGACAACAGACATCAAAATCAACACAGCTGATGATCAGGCCATTCTCTCTTTGGGGGGGGGGGACCGGGAGAAATGGCCGAGCGCCTGTTGATGAGTAGATGAGGCTCAGAAAGCGAATGAAATTACATAATGGACGTCGTTCCTTTGATTTAACAAGGTGCACGTTTCCGGTTTGGAGACTACAGGACCGGATGTGATCATGTGACCAGTCTACGAGTTCTGTTCTGTTCTCAGCCATCCTCGTTTCGAGGGTCGGCCGCATCATGAACAATATTCCTCCAACGTCTCCTGTCCTCCGTCAGTCTTATCATTTCCTCCATTTCCTCCTCTACGAGTAACAGTTACAAATGACAGAAAAGAATGCAGATCATTTATTCGTATCCATCGCCGTCAACAGGCGACGTCAGTAATATGATGATAATGATACATACATACATACATACATACATACATACATACATACATACATACATGCATGCATGCATACATACATACATACATACATACATACATACATACATACATACATACATACATACATACATACATGCATACATGCATACATACATACGTACGTACGTACCTACATACATACATACATACATACATACATACATACATACATACATACATACATACGCACTTGCATAAGCACATACATACGCACATACATACATACGCACAGACATACATACTCACATACATATATATATACATATTCCCACCAGGACAGAAATTAAATTCAAGATTTCTGTTTCGCCTGCGTCCCTTAGCCAACTCAGCTATGATGAGTTCACTGGCGTACACTGTCAGTGGGAAGATGAGACGGCGAAGGAGAGGACTTACCACCCACCCTCATATCCCAAGGCAAAGAAAATGAAGTCGCTAGCACTCATACCCATGGTTGCCTCAGGGTTAGCTTAGGGAATTGCTCTTCTGCTTCTTCTAAGCTAATACAAAGGTTTTACAGCTGACTGCAAGCCGCAAAGGCTGAGCCACAGTAAGTGGCGTAACGAAGGGGGCTGGCAGAGGGGGACAGCTGCCCCCGGGCGCAGCACAAGGGGGCGTAAGATTAGCTTTCAGTGGTACACAGAACTATGACAAGAACTATAAAAAGTCAACAAGAAAATTAAAAAGGGCGCAGTCATCAACTCTTGCCCCTTGGCGCTGAAACCCCTCGTTACGCCACTGGCCACAGTGCAGCAAAATAAGAGTAGTCTATAATACCATGTAGGCTTATAATATAGTATCTTTAGACGTGACTCTTGCGGGTGCACAGTTGTACAAGTGTACATACATGTGTACGTGTTTGCATGTTCACGTGTACACCGTATAAGTGTATGCCTGTCTCTGGCTTCGTCCTTTGCAACTGTGCGTTTGTCCAGGCATAGGACACGATCCGTTGTAATGATTGTCAGGTTGGCAAATATTCTGACTGTGTTTTGATCGGATCCGTTGGCCAATAAAATGCATCATCTATGATACACGTCCCTACGTCCGTGTGCAAGTAACACATAAGTCGACTATAGATCAACGCTTCTGAGTTGTTGGACCTGTCGAGTCTTGGGATGGTCGCCGCTTGCCCTGTCCCTACTTCCGTCAAGAGGTAATTTATGGATTGCCCACTTTGCTGTCAGTTTGCGATGAGAAGCTATGAACTGCTTGCTTGCCAGCCAGATGACAGCCAGAACGCTGAGCTATATATAGCTTGAAGTCGTGTTTACTGCATTTGAAGGTGATTCTTGAACAGAGTCGTTGAATGTGACCTTTGCCGTTGAACGTTAATCGTCCATCGATTCGAAGCAGACTGAGGTTCGTTGGAATTACATTCTCGCCTTTTACTTAGGAGTCGGCTTGTTTTACAGTGTCATGTAACGTAAACTGATCTATATAGAATAGAACCATTTATATAGCGCTGTTTAAGGCAGTAACGGAGGTCGATTCATGTAATAACCGCAACAAGTTGTAAACCGTTTTAGGAACATTGTTTTTTGTGCTTGCATTCCTGCAGAAACATTCTTTAGGCTCCAGAACTACATTGCAGAAGTCTAGTTCACAGAGGAGCCTCATAAATGGCTGCATCAATGATTACCATACCATACCTACATGTACTCATACCTTATGTAACCTTTCCTTACCATGTCTTACCTTACCTGTTACCGTACTTAACCTAAGTTTGTTTCATCTTATAGCATTCTCTTACCTTGATTAATTAAAGTTACTTTTCAAGGTTACCAATTAAATAAATATGTTAGTAAGTAAATAAGTAGGCAGGTAAGAAGGTAGGTAGATCGAAACGCAGATAATTAGGTAAGAAGACAAGTAGTCTGTTGATGTAAGAAAAGAACAGTCTGCGTAGACGATAGTTAATGACAGCTGCATCAGTGCTTATAACGACCCTCGTTGCCGAAACTAATTGATGCTCGCAATGAAGATACCGCATTCGCACAGGTATTAATTGACACCTGAGGAGTCTACCTGGGGCACTGCTATCCACGAGACTCGCATCCACAGACGGTGTCTTTATTAAGTCTGGAAAGCTCGCCGATGAAGCAGCGCGGAAGTCTGAAACAAAAGTTGATTGAAAATCAGGCCAGGCGCTTGCCGATGTGCTGTTGTCAAAGGTACGAATGAAAGTGATGTACCCGTTTTAACAAAGATTGCATTGGAGTAACCCTAGTTTCGAATTATTGCGGTTCCTTTTGGGTTCATCCATTGTGAGATTTTTGGTTTGGTATTGTGCTATGCTTAAAAAAAGAACCTGAAATCTGAAAACTGATCCTCAGATCATCCGATTCAGATTAAAATTCGAAACAGTTGACATTCGACGAATGTAGTCGAGCTAAAAGCGAGTCCAACACGAATTATAGGGGGTCTACATCTTTAAAAGCACGACAACTTTGACGGGAAACGACTTCGAAATCACCAAAAACATTCAAGGTATACTGCTGGAGTTTGTGTTTTGCGAGCCTCGTCCCATTTCGTCTCTCCTCTTCTTCTGCTAACTCTAGGAGCTCTGAACATGGTTTCTACTATCAGCTGTGGATGGGAGTTTCGACGGGTTGGTTCTTCGTGTCTGCGGGTGATCGCTGGTAGTAACTGTGCCATCTGAACCATATTCATCTATTGATTAACTGTTTGCTCTGAACGACTGCAACGTCGGGAGCGCTCCTGAGTAGTAACCTTGAAAGGGGCGTTATATAAATCTTTGGAATGAATGAATGAATGAATCATTTGGGTTGGAGTAGACAGCGCTTTGTGACGTACTGAAAAGGCGCTACAAGAAATGTTCATATGCGTGCATATATCTGCATATTCTTCAATCCTTAGTTTGCTTTGTTCTTGTGTATTTAGAGACCAGTAGCGATTGGCTCATAAGTGGTAAATATAGTGTGCAAATGATACATATATCAAGTTTTATGACAAAAACAACTTTGTCTTGTTCTGGCATTCTGACCTCGACAAAGTAATAAAAAGGGATTCTTTGCTGTATAGCCTATATGACATGGATGGCAATCTAGTTATCAGACAGGCTCAGTTCATCGAGTAGATCGATATATATATATTGCCTTCGCTTTTAGTACGTTCCCAAAAATAAATAAAATCAAAATATTTACACTGTGCTCAGAAAATGGGAGCCGCATAATAAATTATATCATCTCACGTATTTTTCTGCAGATTATTTAAAAAATCAAAGCATTATGGTATACAGAAGTCAAGAATATTTATTAGTAGTCATATCCTGATTGTCGGCAGACACGCACAAAGCGGAATACATTGCCTTTGTGAGTAACCAAAAATTCGCCATATTAAATGTCCTCATACATACATACATACAGTACGCCGCTGTTCAATCGCAATATCGATAACTCACCGAACGTCATTATGAGTCAGAGATGGCGAGAAAACAAACTAGGCAACAATACAACGTATTTTTAAAAGGCCATTCATATAATATATAATTATTGAATGTATTTTATTGTATTGTATTGTATTTGGCCATTTATAAAGCGCTTCTATCAGAAGGGCTAAGTCAAAACTTTGTAGGGGACAGTCTCCCCCCGCCCCCATGATTTACGCCACTGCTCCCATGCAGTGCGAGCAACCCCGAGGGAAAATGCAGGATTTTAGTTTAGAAAAAAGATGAGGAAAGAATACCAGAACGGAAATTTATTGATAGCAATACGTGAGAAAAGAAACGTTTTAGTTTAATAAAAATGTCATATGCTTTTCCTGAAGTTATTCGCGTATTCTTGGTGGTTATTTTTTTCTGGGCACGTTGTGTGCCTATTATAGCAGACATTTTTGACAGTGATTGAAGTATGGGACTTCGCAGAGACGTCCATTGTCTGTATTCTGATTTAAGTCGGGTCGTTTCGTGTCTAGAGGCAGCTGACACTCATAAATCATTTGAATGTCGGTCTGTTCGTGAACGTACATCATAGATCCGTAGCAAACTCAAGTTTACGTCTTGTTGGCCAAGTATTGGTCGATTGATTGAGCGGTCGCCTTGTTGCGTGCACATGGTGGATGCTGCACGCTAGATCGAACCTCCCCATGCACGATCATGATGCGCCTCTTTGATGACCTCAAAATGTGCTATATAAATGTTAACATATACACACGCATATGATTATAGCAACGACCATCAACTGCCAATAATTATTTCACATCGATTTATGAAATCAATCCCTGCAGCATACTCTCCTCTACACTGTAAATAATAACCGTTTTTAAACGGAGATTCTACGTTTTTAAACGGAGATTCTACGTTTTTATACGATATTTCTACGTACAAATACGGCGAAATTGTCTTAAAGATCTTTACGATCAAAATTCCGTTATTCTACAAGTCTATTTATATTCCCAAACTAATACCTGCCAGCTTCGATTAAATGTGCTGGCCGCAACACCTGGAACAGGGTCCCGATGATATACGAGGTTTATCCAAGAGTTGTTTCTCTTTGCGCGATCACTTGACAGCTCAGATAATTGATTGGTATGTGTGTGTGCAACTAGTTAAGTTATATTGTTCCCAAGTGTGATTGAATAAACCAGACGTTGCATATCATTCTATGAAAGGGTGACCCTGCAAAGTGGGACCTTGGTCCTTTTAGGGTTTTCTTTTCCTGTTGTTACCTGATAAATTTAATTTTTACATTTTATTTTAATTGTTTGTATTTCATTTACATCATGTAACTTGATTTGTTTTGTTTGTTTGATGGGACCGATACAATTTATGCTTATGAAGTTATGGTTATATATTGCTGCATGTATAATATGGCAGACGGAGCAGTGGCTCTGGTAAAGGGATGGTACGCTGGGTTGTTCTGAGGGGAGGGGGGGCTGTAGCTGTATGTAAAGTTGCAAACGGTTGTTAAATGTGGTGTACGAATTCACCAAAACCTCAGCTCTTGCCTTCTCTCCACAGGTCTTTCACTCAAAATTGAAAACAGTGATCTTTCAGAAAAATCCTATCTCTGTCTTCCTCCTTTTCTCTCTTACTCTCTCTCTCTCTCTCTCTCTCTCTCTCTCTCTCTCTGCTTCAGTTCTTAATACCATCCACCGTAACCGTCTGACTGTCTGCCTGCCTGACCCTGTGGATCTTGACCCTATCTGCCTATCGATTTTGTTTTGACTTAGCTTCTGTGAATTATCTGGTTACCACGACTTACTACTTAGCTTCTGTGGGCGCTGAAGAAATTTCGAGAGTACGATTATGATCGATTACATATCTACAGTCCCACGTCAAGAGAAATTCCTCAGTGGTGTTCCAGGTCTGACAACATGGAACCGCAATCTAAATGATATTCAAACGCTTAGAGAAAAGAGACGAGAATGGCCAAAGAGCTCGTCGTCTAGGAAGATAGGCAAGAATACTCCCAAATAGATGGACGGACCATGCAAAGTGAAGGTACCATGCTGCAGTAGAAGTTGGGACCAGCGTGGACAACGTTACAAAGCAGAGCAAATGGATCCGCATCCAGAAACGGATAAGACCGAGAAGTATGGCTGCTCGAGATAACATGGAACAGCATGATATCCCACCAATAAGCGACATTTTGGGAACTGGTTAGGAGATTCTCCATACTTGAATCCATTGTCCATTCCCTGCGTACTAGGCGAGAGTTGCTAGGAATGGACAGCCTAAGGCAAACTGAGGCTTGCTGAATGAATGCTACCGAATTTCTAAAAGGAAATTATGCCATATGACGGGCTGATTAGTCAAGTATATGTTGTTAATAAGCAAAGGACAGATTGTAGCCTATTCGTGCATTTATGAAAAATAAAAAATGCCCAAAAATTTTGGACATGTGATGCGCGCGGACGGACTGGAAAAGGAGATGATGCTGGCGTGCGGGGAGGGGAGGAGGGGAAGATGACGACCGAGAAGAAGATGGATGGATGAGATACATGATGACGATGAAGATGAAGCTTCCGGAGCTGAGAGAGGCGACGAGAGATCGGAACACGTGGAGAAGGTTGACTATGAAGGTCGCTAGGATTCATCGAATCGACGGCACACGAGGTGACAAGGTGATGAAAAATAACTAAGACGTCATGAGCTGTATTAGGTCCATTCAAGGTAACCTGTTTCCTATCACAGCCCCACACAATCATCCCGCGCCGAACCAGACAGTTCAAAATCCAAAGGCCACGACGAGACTGTTGGTCATTTGAAGTCCACTGCGATGGTCAGTAAATGACCCATTCGCCTCGTCTGTCCACAAGTCGTTCGTTTTACGAAGGCGTCGAGATTGAAATAACAAGGAAGGACCGAAACAGATGCGTAGCAACACACAGAGTCTTTGGAACAACAACATAACCGTCAATGAGGGCACAAATTATGCCGAGAGCAACATCCTCCCTAAGCAAGACCCCCTGCCCCCTAAGCAAGACCCCTACCCCTAAGCAAGACCCCTACCCCTAAGCAAGACCCCCCCCTAAGCAAGACCCCTACCCCTAAGCAAGACCCCTACCCCTAAGCGAAGACCCCTACCCCTAAGCAAGACCCCTACCCCTAAGCAAGACCCCTACCCCTAAGCAAGACCCCTACCCCTAAGCAAGACCCCTACCCCTAAGCAAGACCCCTACCCCTAAGCAAGACCCCTACCCCTAAGCAAGACCCCTACCCCTAAGCAAGACCCCTACCCCTAAGCAAGACCCCCTACCCCTAAGCAAGACCCCCCTACCCCCACACCCCCTAAGCAAGACCCCTACCCCTAAGCAAGACCCCTACCCCCTAAGCAAGACCCCTACCCCTAAGCAAGACCCCTACCCCTAAGCAAGACCCCTACCCCTAAGCAAGACCCCTACCCCCTAAGCAAGACCCCTACCCCTAAGCAAGACCCCCCTACCTCCCAGCGAGGGCATAATAACTCAGGACAGATGCGCAATCAATTAAGCAATCACAATTAAACATAAAGCA
The DNA here is from genome assembly GCA_020284085.1 of Aporrectodea caliginosa. NCBI lineage: Eukaryota > Metazoa > Annelida > Clitellata > Crassiclitellata > Lumbricidae > Aporrectodea > Aporrectodea caliginosa. The sequence goes on from JACEVL010000532.1 coordinate 547,334, forward strand.
TTACGTTACATAAGGGGCGCGTGTATGGCTTCCATACAACTCGCGCCGGTACCACCACTTCTCCTCCTCCCAACAACAACAATAACATCGTAATCGACGTTTCACAAGGAGGTCATAATTCAACGTCAGACCGTATACACTTCTCAATGAGGACACAAGTCACGATGAGACCATAGTTCACAGCCGACGGTCCCTTTCGCAACGACGGCTCTCTGGCAATTCTACATATGAATTCGCACAGCCCGTCAGTTCAACGTAGGCAAACACCGCAAACGGTTGGCGGCGAACGTGGGACCCGCTGCTGCACATACCGTGACGCTAATTATCGCGACAGTCGGTCAAACGCAAATACAGAACCGTGTAGTGACTAAGTAATTGCGAAATTGTTTTCACGTCGTTTTCAAGTGGATTGTCTCATTCGGCTGTTTGTTCATTCAAATCGTCTGCGCTACTGTAAGTTCTTACCTTCTCAACTGCTGTGTTATTGTATGCACGCACGTACGTATGTATGTATGTATGTATGTATGTATGTATGTATGTATGTATGTATGTATGCATATGCATGTATGTATGTATGTATGTATGCATGTATGCATGTATGCATGTATGTATGTATGCCTTATGTATGTATATGGCCATTTATGTAGCGCCTTACAAGAAGCTCATGAAGACGCTATGTATGCATGTATGTTGTATGTATGTATGTGTATGTATGCCTGTATGTAAGTATGTATGTATAAACGCACGTAAGTATGTATGTATTTATATATGTATGTACATATGCATGTTATTATGCATGTACATGTGCATTTATGTATATACGTAAGTCATCGGGTTCGGTTTATAGCTAAAATTTCCGATGAACTAGAAATTGCCAAGGTCACTCTTGCTTTCGATTCTGGTTACAAAGTTAAATGTAGTCATTCGGACTTTAGGTCTGCTCATCCCTACTTTTCGAGATATCTAGAAAATATTATAGACCCCCTATGACCTTTTATTCGATGACGCTAGCATAGGCCCTATAAGAACCACTTAAACTCAAACTAGTTTGATTTTCGTTTTGGCCATTCCCCTTCTCTTGGCTTCATACAAAATCTCAAAAGCGAGTGATAGTAATCTATTTGCTGAAGAGATCTTCTGATTTATCAGAGGAATTCGATATAGTGGACAACAAAATTTAACAACTATGAGTAAGAATTACATATATGTAGGACTGGCCTTGTTTGATTCTGTAACTATATAGACCTATGCTGCAAAAGGCAGACAGTTGGTGCAGTACTTTAATGGATGTAAATATGGACAAAGGATTTGATACGACATGAAGTTCCGAAAGATTAAATATTGTACCGCTTGATTTATACTTAATAATTACTTACAAGTGACATAATTATAAAATACTTCAAGACTTCTAGTTAGGATCAGAAGGACGCGGGTTCGAAACCAGCTAGCCCCATAAGGTTGACTCAGCCTTCCACTCCCTATGGGGCGACTGTAAAATGAGCAGTAGGACAGATGAGCGCCCTGCAGGCTGCCTTATATATAGTTAAATTCGACTTCTGTTAAAACTTCTTATCATCTATTACTACTGTATCCTGTAACCTTTCTGCGTACTTGTCAGTTTTTGAACTAATGAACGAATGTTATTATTATCATAATTATATTCGGCAGCAAGAGGTTTCAGATAGCCAAGTTATTAATGGAACTTAACAGGGGCCTATTCATTATTCTTTATTACATGTCTAGCAGACTATAATTATCTGAAGGTCGCTTCTATCAAAACCTTAGTAAAAATCGTCATTCGTTGCGTGTAGGCCTAATTACTTCTGGACGGAATCCAATAGGTCATTGAAACCAGAAAGCCAGACAACGATGGTACTCATCAGCTTTCAATATCTATAACCTATCGTTCTCTTTCATGACTGCGCAATGAATAAAACTCGTCTTATGATCATCTCTCTGTGAGAGTAGTAGTAGTAGTTTCAGTTTAACGACACTGTGTGATGACAAAGATCATTAGCGTCGCCCTCCTCCTTTATCCAGGCTTGGGACTGGCACCGACAGAGCACGATCAGTGGCGGAGTTCTCTCTGTGAGAGAGTATACACGTTGCTTGGTCTTGGTACAATGCCGGATTGGGTAAGCTAAGGGTGTTTATTTGTATACTTAAGAATTAAGATGTAGGCCTATAGTTAAGTTGATTCGGTCGACGATTTCACCGCCCGTTATGTCTTGTTGCTCATCACGTGATTCCGTTTAATGGCGTTTGTCATATAATGACTTTTTAGAGCAGCGGCTCGGCATTTTACGAGACCTCTATAACTGCCCATCCGTAGGCCTATACTGTTGTGCATCGATGCAACACGAAACATACATAGTCAACCTAAGTGACTTTTTTCCATTCTACGTCTAAGCTCTCAATAACCTACCTTTTCAGGTATTTAGAAGCGTAACTATGGACATTGACCTACATGCAGTCCTGTGTTCTCAAAAACACAGCTGCTGCTTAACTTGCAACTTTTCGGTATGCTAAGTTAACTAACCATGTGAAGATAACAAACTCTTTGGCAGGGAAGGCAGGAAATCTGTGGCGTGCTTTTGATGAAAAAAATGAGCATTAGATATTTCCGCAGAATTGAATATTATAGTATGCTTGTTTGAGCTCTTATGGCCTACTACTGGGTCTAAATAATGCTGGGAATCAAGATTTTATTATTATTGAGTCAATGAAGCTCATTTGTAATTCATATTCTTAGTCAATGAAGCTCATTTGTAATTTATATTCTTATGCAGCTCTTGTGAGTTGTGACCAGTTTAAGTAGTTCAGCTATAGTAAAAAATTGTTGTCACAAACGTTTTCCAGTCCGAATAAGTACTTCATGTCCGTGAATGTCCACGAGCTTCAAATACCATAATATGGCAGGGACTAGACTGCAGTGTAGCCACTCCTGAGATAAAGCTTCCGCCAACTGTTCTGATTGTTGTAACTGGTCTGATTGTTGTTAAGTCGGACATAGCATAATTATCCAAAGTGGTAAAACGAAGTCCTGCAATCTGAGAATTCATAAATTTCAGACGTATCTATATAGTTGAATGGCTTTCAGTGTTCTTAGCATTAGTTTGTCAGACTGGGAGATTATATTCAATGCTAATTAACAGCTTTTGGTTTCTCTAGTAAAACGCATAATTATTGAATGCGCGAATATTGCATTGTATTGTAATGTTGTGTTTTAAGGTACTGACAACTTTTTATTTCCAGAAGCACAATGCATATAACAATTAACAACAATTATAACTTGACTATTACATATCAGTGCATTGGCTAGGGAACAGGGAAGACCCAAAAGGGACACAAGCCCCGCTTAATTAGGGTCACCCCTTTTAACAATAATCATTTATGGCTGGTTAGTCAGTTGAAAGAAAGAAAGGTTCAACTCAATAATGTTCTTAACTAAATAATAACATTACAATTTACTAAGAAGATCAATATGTAAGAAAGAAAGGTTCAACTCAATAATGTTCTTAACTAAATAATAACATTGCAATTTCACAAATAAGATCAATATCTAAACAATTGATGAAACAGTGTTAAATGAAGTATGGTTAATCCTTCAAGTAACTATTCCACAGCTTCTTAAATTGGGTGTATGTGGGTGCATTCCGAATACTCATCGGTACTGCATTCCAAATTTTTGGACCACTACAACAAATTGAAAATCTACGATAATTAGTGCGTGCATATATGACATATAAACCACCAGAAGAAGATCTTGTACAATGACCATGCATCTCTACTACCTTCGTAAAATAGTTTGAAAATGAATCAGGCAGCAAGTTATTGACAAATTTATACATGAAATTACCCAGTTGATAGCGATTTATATTTTCAAAGTTCATAATATTAAGGTCATCGTATAGGCACTCTTGCATTCGTAGACCTCAACTGCCAGCTCTGCCTTAAAGCTATAAACAAATAATTACTCATTCACATTATTTATTGACATCATGTTTAATGATTCACGAACACACCTAGTTTTGATTTTAAATCTCAATTTCCTTTTTGTAATGTTGATTATTTAAATTAAACTGTTTCAGTGCAATTACAATTATTATTAAATTAGAATATGAAATTTCCTTCTTTTCATTTCAGCGTCAAATGCAGTCATTAAACCTATTTTTTCAATATCTCAATTCAGACTTGCGTAGCCCTGAAAGGTTCGTAGGCCCTAGGCACAGTGCCTACTGTGCCTAATGGATGATACGGCCTTGCTCACAGCGATGGTCATTAAGTGGCACTTCTAGTGCGAGAACCCCGAGAGAAGAGAAAAGTTTTAAGGAAGGAGACAGACTTAGAAAGAGATCCAGAAAGAATGATAACACGTAGAGAGGAAGGACGGGCATTCCATGGGGAGGACCAAATGGTGTTTCTGTTGTCCTTGATTTTCCTTTATTAAAAGTGACATTTCAGAAGCTTAATGCGTCAAAATTTTTGACTTGGTAGAGATGAAACTTTGAAATCCTCAGTGGATCTTGTTATGAAGTAATTGCACAGAGTATTAGCCGTAACTCTGCTCTTGTTTTTCAAATATCTGCAATTTTCGAAATAGATTTTCTCAGAAAAGCAACAGTTTTCAGATGGTTAGCCTATCTCTGATAGGTTCCGCGGACATCATGAAATAAATCTGAAACCTTAGGGCATATTTAGTCGAGAATCCGCAGATAATTTGGTATTTTCCCCGAGCCATGGTCACAGATGCTCCTTCATATGTACGTGCCCTACGGAGAGCCAATCAAATTCATATACTGTCTCCCTTGCGCCATCCGCGACAGACGAGTCTACTCATTAGTGGAAAGCAGAAGAAGTGAAAAAGTGACAGACTGGTTGGAAAACAACCGGAAAAGAGTAAGTAAGTAGACAGAGATAAAGCTAGAAAAACAAGACTGTCGGTAGAGCGCCGATGACGCATCGAGTATATATTATGTCGAGACGAGAAATGACGGGTCGGCCTCTAACAATATTTATCTCTGGCGATCAAAGTTATCTAATCTCTCTCGTGCAGGTCAATATGTGTGTGTGCCAATCGTTTATCTCTAGTGGTATCATCAAGACCGCTTCTCTATATGTCTGTTCGTCTCTCTGTGTCTGCCTCTCTATTTGTGCGGCTGTATTTTGCAGAACGTGACTACTTCAGCAGTACAATACATAGACCAATACAATGCAGCGAACTACATTTCATTACAATACAACAGACAATGTTAGAGTACATGCGGGGTCCATAGTATGGTGGTAGCATCACTGGCGTGAAGAGCAGTAGGTAGCGGGATCGCTTCCCGTACCCTCCCAAAGGTCCACTCAGCCTGTCATTCGCGAGATGGCGCGTTGGTAAAATGAGATGTAGGACGTGATGGGCGCCTTGCATGGCTGACGTATACAGTTAAATTCGACTCCTGTAATAACTTGTGATCATCCGTTCATACTGATTTGTAATCATACTGCGTAATTGTCAGTTTGAAAATATTAAACGAAGAGTATTACTATACTACATTACAATGCGAGTTTCAATGACTCAATACACAATGGCTAATTTCTTTGTTAGGCTTACTCGAGCCACTTAACAGTATTTGCTTACTATATCACATTTTTAAAGGAACGTTGAAAAATTATCGGTCCTTCTATTAAATGCTCATTCTTTCTACTTCTGTATGGCAGTCATGTTGTGCAAAGCTTCCTGCCAGGTGTCTTTTCGTCTTTGTTGAGCTAGGCTATAAATATGATAAAAATTGAGATGAGCTGTCTCAGGTAGACCGCGGTATAATTTCTGCGCAATCTTGCCTAAGCGTTTCTCCATGACGTGCATGATTTGCGAGGGAGAGAAGATCGTCGCCGTCTGACATGATATATTTATTACCCAAAGGTTGTTCAATACGTTCTGCAAAAGCGTTGTGCAACGCACGGCCAAAATGAGAGGCAGGTGACTTGAATTAAGTGTCACGGGAGAAAAATTGTTCATTTTTAAAAATTATGGCTGTCATAGCTTCTGGCAGATTTTAGCAAATCTTTCGCATGAAATAGGTAATTCGATCGCCCCCGGTGTAGGCTATGCGAGACATTTATCGTGAGCCTAAAGTATGAACACGGACGCTGTAATTATCAATTTTTAAGTGCACGCTTTTATAACGCCTCCTCAAGGGAACTTACATGCTTCTATTATACTTAAAAGGGTTCACGATACAACATAACAGGACCATGGTCGTGTAGAACGGTCTACAGCGATATGAAATGCATGCGTGGAGATAATTGCATAGGACGCTATAAAAATCATCAGCATCATCATCAGCATCGTCGTCGTCGTTGTTGCTTTCATCATCAATTCATCATCATCAATCGTTATCGACATCGTCATCATCGTCATCATCATCATCATCATCATCATCATCATCATCATCATCATCATCATCATCATCATCATCATCGTCATCATCATCATCATCGTCATCGCCATCATCACCATCACCACCACCACCACCACCATCATCATCATCATTATTTTGAGTTATTATTAGTATTACCATTTATTAGGCGCCACTATATAATGACCACCATCAGTAGATGGCGCTGAGTAATTTGTGTGAGGTTAAGTGTACTTGATCATAGTTCCCACACAGTAACCGTCTCAGAGGCGGCTGAAACCCATACTCTCCGCGTTACAATCGGTTAGCGTGCCTCTCTCGCATGTGTGGCAGCATCCCACTGGGTGCGAACGAACATTTCCCACTGGCTCAATCTTCCACGTACCAAGTCCCTTTTGCACCTGCTCCATTAAGTCCTCGAAAACCATTTATTCCGATCTTTGTTTTGTGTTCGTTCTCCATTCGGGAGCGTTTTCTATTAAGTTTCTCTTGGTGAAGCTACGCAATAGAAATAACACATTATACAATACAAGAACAACTACAATACAATACAATACAATTACATTTGATATTGTGAGTGACGTCCTTCCAACGTTCAGAAGTGCACATACTCCCATACAACAGAATGCATCAGTGGCGCTGAGCAACTGGTGAGCGAAGGACTTGCTCAAGGTCCCTATGCAGTAACTGCCTCGGGCGAGTGAGCAGTTCCCGCGACGCACCCGATTACTCTCATTAATAATGTTACAGGCCGAACGCTCTAACCAATCGGTCACTGTGCAGCAACAATTATTATTATTACAACCTCACGTTCAGTTCTATTGTTCCTTTAAACCCAATGCATTCCTATACTAACGTTAGTCTTAGTCTTGTCATGTTCTCATTTATATAGTCTGTATGCATAACTTATATATATATATATAAAACTTATATTATATATATATATATATATATATATGATAAAAACGATTAACTAGCGGTGGTCTGTAAATAGGTAGCTATGCACATATCATACGTGCATGGTGATATCGCATGGTGTGCTTTTCTTGATGTCGTACACTGAACAATGCCATACCTACCACTTAGTCAAACTGGAGAGCCAGCTGGTCTTCTTGATTCTTTCTAAATTTAGCCACCGATTGTTTGCCTCTGCCAATCGCTGGGCTCGAAGGCACATACATAAATCTATTTTTGTCACGCCCGTGCATAAATATAATATTATAAGATAAAGTCATCGCAATTTTATTTATATATTACGATAAAAGTTTTATCAGACGTTGCCTCATCTATAGGTAGGTCATAAGTATTATAGTGTGTCTCCCATTCAGTTCTTATCTTGATATAAACAGATAAGGAACTCAGAGCATAATTTATGCGTTCCATGCTAATGTCTATATCTATAAGTATATATATATATATATATATATATATATATATATATACACAGATATGCATGGGTGACGGTGGCTTATTTGCTTAAGTTTTATGCTGATGATAGCAGGCTATTAGATAGGCCTATGCGTTGAAATACATGCATGCAGACGTACTGGTGATGATGACCTGTCTGTACATATACTAAGTCTATATGTAGGCCTATATATATAATTATATATATAAAATACCTACCTATGATATATGACATACCGGGTAGATTATTTGTTCAGGTTAGGTTGGTGATTAGCGTGCTATTTATAGGCTTACGTGCTGCAATACATGCACGCGGAAGGACAGTGATGAGGTCCGATGCATGTGTGTCATATAGACAGAGCACGCCGGTCGTCAGTCCTCCACTGAGTATAGTGTGCACTATCTCGCCGCGCCTGGCTCGCAATGTACTCTCTATCGCCCGGCGTTTCAGTTCCTATATGAGGAGGACTGGCCGGCGATTCCGTCGGTCGAGAGCAGCGGTGCCCATCGCCGCAGATGGGAACTGACCGGACGCGGTGGTTGCTCCCTCGTCCTGTTGTAGTCGAGTCGGGGTGACACCGTGACACGCGAAGGAGCAGAGCGGCGGCGCTGTCTCAACCGCTCGGCGGTGCACCGCGCGCCGACGATACGGCTGCAAAGTTCAAACCTCCCTTTGAACTTCGAATCGCGGATCACATAACAACGTGACGGTTTGTCTCCTGTGCACTGTTTGTGGCGTCGCATACGGCGATTAACAGTTCGTTATTTCGGCAATAACTGTAAGTGTGGATAAACAAAGTGAAGAGGCGACTGACAACAATAACGCCTATCATCGTCAGCATGACGGCGTCGTTAAATAAACGATATTAAGTAAAATATTAAATCAAAATGAGGACGTGAAATACAGGCCTACAGCAGATCGAACGTATAGGAAGTACATACACATCGGGCGGTTGTTTGGTTGAGTCACACAAGGAAGTTTCAATTCATCTCACAGGTAGGATGGACTTAAGATAAGAATCTTCAATAGGCTAATTTCACAGGGTGGATCGTCCTAAGACACTAATCGGAAACTATCGCTCTTTTGTTTTGCCGGAGAACGCCCATTCGTTAGATTTCCCCTCAGTAGAGAATGACTTGGGGAATTTCCCCGCGGTAAATCACGCGGTAATGGGGATAGCAATTGCGGTAATACCGCGGTAATGAGGAATGAGCTGGCTATAAAACCGCGGTAATGGTAACTCTGATATGTATGCTGTAAAGCATGATTGTAAGTATGTGAGTGTTTTTGTGTGGGTATGCATGTATGTATGCAGACTGTGCTAAACACTGTTTACTTTATCTGATAGTATATTATGATGGCCAGGTTGTCTGCCAGTTAAATTTCGTGGAGTTTATCCAAATGCAGCTGCAGAACGTAGAAGTCGTTCCTGGACCATAATTATACATGTAAGTTGACCAGTTGATCGCTGTTGTTCTGAGTGCAGCACTTAAGCCGCAATATCGTCTGACAATAATTTCACGCACCTGAAGGCTATTTGTGTATAGTAAATCTTGCAATGTATAATTATATCTGACAATATTCTGGATTCAGGAACAGATGACAGGTTCTGTGTAACGGATTCATGCGAGGAATATTGTTTTAATTGTGTGTAAGGTGTTATAGCCAATCTAGAAAATTGCAGTCTATATATCAGGATTGCAAATGCGCAAATCTGTCGTATTCGTGGTTGTGCCTATATAGTAGAAATTGACAAAATAATGTCTGAGAATGAGGCATCGATTCGTGTTAGAAAACCATTTTCTTCTAAAATAATCCTTAGGCCTAATTTTTTAACGCTGTATTCAACATCCTCAGGTATAAACTTAAAGATAGAATCCGTGAACAATATTGCATATTCAAACATAATATTATTAGTAAGTTGCCCTCCTTGAACGTTCAGTAAAATTGCAAAATAAGCCTACATGTAGCCTACCGAATCTCCGTCAACTTGTTTTTGAGTCTTCGGTATAGGCATGTAGCATAATTATAACAATAACTGATACATACTTCGCAATGTTAAATTTCTGATCTTCGCAACTCCATGCAACCCTCCCCCTGGGACTTTAGTGGGGTCTTCTTCGCCCCTTGGGGCCTACCAGGTTGCACCAGTCGGTTTCCGGCGTCTTGGTCTTTAAATAGGGGCAATTACAGTTCATCAGTGTATGACAAAACATGTGTTTTTGTAGAGATTTTTAAACCTATTGTACAGTTCATTTATTTCTAACCTAGCACTGGCTGGCTGCAAGGCAGCACTCCAGCATGCCCTAGCTAAAACAAACTGCTAAACGTGGTCAGAACAGTAACTACTGATACTTCTCTCTCTCTCTCTATAGACTGTCTTGTTAAGCACTGTTACACAGATAAAACGTAATATCTTTCTTCCTACATTTACCCTTAAAGACCGACTCACACCTCAACGTGGTGAGGGGGTGGCAACAGTCAGTAGGGGAGTGCCTGCTGAGGCTATGCCATCAGTGGTGAAGGTCTTGGCTGAAGTACCATAGGGCGCTACGCGAGGTGGACAGGCTCAGCAGGAACCCTGAAAAAGCTGGCAAACGTGGGCGGCATCGCCGCCTTTGATACCACAAGTGGATATCAGAGCCAGTCCTAAGCCTGGAACTCTCTTTAAGGGAGAAGTGCGAAGGTCGAACGGATGGGTGCAGATACTCCGTTCGTAAAGAAAAAATACGAATGAAATCCAATGCAAGCATTGGACTCCAACGGGCCTCGGCCCATGGATACGATGCAAGCGTTGGACACCTACGGGCCTTCGGCCCATAAATCCTGATGATGATGATGATGATATGTTTAGACAAGTTATAAGAAACTATAGATCAAGTACTCTAATGTATTGTAAATGTACACGCTAGTGAGTGGCGATAAAAGAAAAAATGTTTACTTCTCAAAAGTACAGTATTTTGTAAAAGTATTTTCAAAATACTGTTGAAAATATTCTATTTTGTATTTTCAAAATACTGTTGATAATTATATGCCCATTACTGGTTATACCCTATGATAACTTATAGGGCCTCCTGAGCCTGGGAACCACAGTTCAGTTCAGTCTGATATGAACTATAGCCTATCGTTCTTGAGACTCCAGACAGCTCTCGAACGTGTGTTCGAGAGCTGGCTGGTGGAGTGGTGGTGTCTCCTTCACCAGCATTTCCAGCTTCATTCACTGCATATCTATAGGCCTACCTCTTAGCCCTCATTAAGTGCAACATCAGTTGGGCTTCGATAGGTTATTGGAACGCTCAATAGGTTAACGTTGAGTTAGACAAACGCATGGCCTAAAGACTCGATGACTGTTGACGCCTATAGCACGAACCACTAAGTTTATAACCCAAATACAATTTGTTTGAGTATCCGCCCGCTATCCATCCTACAAAATTAATGTTCTCTGACGTTCGATTTCTGTCGTATACGTTTTAGTTTTACGGTCACTTTATCTGAACCATGTCGCCAAACAATCTCCTAAATCCAGGCTGGGAACTGGCACTCTGGCACAGCCGAACATGTGGCGGAATTACAAAAAACATTTATGAGCCTACATGTAAATTCGCGCGCTTAAAATTTCCATTTAAAAGTGAGTCGATATAAAAGGCGCCGGTAAATCACAGCGTTTCATTCGAAAGACAGCCTAGGCAGGGGATCTAAAACCTTTTTGGTTCCAGTTTAGGGCCGCACATTTAATTTTAGATCCGCAGATAAGTGCCATAACTTTGCTAAGCATTATGGCAAACAGTGTCATGGTCTAAGTCTATAAGTGGATGACACGGCCATAGACCACTAAATGGAAATTGGTCAACCGCGACATTTTGGAATCCATGAGCCTTATTATCGGAGTTTCACAAAATGACTAGAATTGCGTTGGGGCATTCAGTTGGTTAGTTAGCTGTGGAGCGATGGCAAACATGACTAAAAAAGATTGAACCAATAAAGCGTGCATGATTTTGAATAACCTATTCCTAATGCGGAAAGGGGGTTTAGGTAAATGGTTAACACTCCCACACGAACAGCAGAATATATCAGCATGGACGCGGAATCCCAAAGGTTGACTCAGTCTTTCACTCGCCAGATGGCGTTGGTAAAATCAGCAGTAGGACAGATGGACGTCTTGCATGGTTGCCATACAGTTAAATTCGATTCCTGTAATAACTTGTCATCATCCATTCATACTGTGGCTTGTAATCATACTACGTTCAAGCCAGTTTGAATCAATAAACGAAGATTATTATTGTCATTACTAATCCAAACCCGTCTTCTATTTCATTCAATCAAACGAAGTTCTGCGTCACCGATGTGCGGTCATCAGCGTCTGTCCTTGTGACGGAGATTAAACACAAACAGAATAAGAATCCAGAAAAGTCAGAGGTTAAAGCCTGGACATTCAACGATGGGATGCAGATTCCAGTCTCGCCATGGCTATACGACCCTAAGTAAATAACCATTCTCCGCGAAACCAGACTCGACGAGAAACACCGAAAATTGCTCCGTGTTGATACGACGCCGCCAGCCATTGACCTTTCAATATATACTCCACCATCGGAGTAACCACCGTCTGCAGCGCAGTGCTGCCCTCCGACGCTCAGCGTATATTACGACGCCTTTCTGAGTGATTTCCGGCAAATTAATATCCACACACCCGGGTGACGAGGTTTATGAATCCATAAAGTTGTGCACTGAACAAGTGTGTTGCCTTCTCACTGATTTACACTCGGCCTCCCAATCCGTTATTTACAATCGGCACCGAGGCCGATTCAACGGTGTTTGCGGTTCAGAATGACGAACTGAAAATCGGACGAAAAGGTGACGAGCCAATGTATTCGAGTCTCACGCTGTGGTTAGAAGAAGTGTTATGGGAATTGTACTAATGCGTTGACTGGAGAGCTCTGATAGACGACCATGTGCGAGGAGCAATCACAGCAACCGGTTTTAATGAGGATCTTGATCTTTGACCAGTGTGATAATTGCAAATTTAGTTCGAAGCATTGAGCTAAGAATTGTCACTAAATTATAGCGGTATATACACATAGGCAAAGTTACAAATGGAACCTCGGTGATATATGTGGACGCAACAATGCGCCTCGGGATGGGGACAGTTGAAGGGTCTTCTGCTATTCGTCGTTGGTGTTTTGTCAAGGGGTGAAAAGTCGTTAGAGTTCATCGAAGTTCGCAGCGTGAAACTTTCTCAAAGTAAACCAAAATGTTTATAATTTGTCTCCTGTAGTGTGAGTGAGATAAATGAAGTTTATAAAGGACCCATTCATGCCCCAGCAATTCTATTAATCGTAATGGCGTCGCTTGATATTTCTTTTTCTGGTCTGTCACAAATTTTAATTTGCAGTTTGCAAATTGCAGATTAGTATGCTCTGTTGATCACTAAAAATTCAAAATAACTCTGCAGACAAACTTTGCATTGATGAGTTTTTGCTCATTGATCATCGAACGGATGTGATCCTTCATCATAGCTGTACATTTGAATGGATGCGTGAAAGCCGTTTAAAAATTCGCCGCATGCAGGGAATTTAAATGGCTATAATGTATATATACTAACGCAATGGGATATTACACTCACGCAAAACGATATGTTCATTCGAAAATAGATGCATTTATAAACGTTCGGTGAAGGCCGCGGTATGACGAAGAATATTGTGGCGACTTAGAGTCTAATGGAAGGTCGTTGCTACAGACAGAACCTGGTGTCTAGACGATTGATGAAGGGATGAACGGCATCGTCAGCAAGATCGTCGTTTGTCAGCAGCAGCAGTAGCAGCATCAGCAGCAGCAGCAGCAGCAGTAGCAGAGGTGATGCCTTATCGTCATTGCTTCGTGCGAAGCCAGAAAATCCGTTGGACGGATCAGACACAGAGTTAGCGATAATAGCGGATTCACGTCATGTCAATCAGAATTTATGCGTGCACGCTTGATTGATGCTGTATCGCGTGGCGACCATAAATTTCTCGACTGTCTCTTATTCCGTCCACACACATACATACACACGTGAGCACAGACATGCACACGTACAGACACACACGTAGAGACATACACGCACGCACATACACGCGCACATGCACTTCCACACGCACAGACGCACGCCGACATGCATGCATGCAGTTATACGTATATTAACGTGAGCAGACGCGCATGCAGTCATAGACACTGTCATACACATAGTCAAGGACATACAGGAATACACAGGCTCACGCGGACATACACACGCATACCGCCACACACAGTCATACATAGAAACACGCTGGCGCACATGATTACAGTCATACACACACAGAGTCATGCGCACATAGTCAAGCAGACAATCACACACATACACAAACACACACACACACAAACACACACACACGCACACACACACACACACACAAACACACACGCACAAACAAACAAACACACACCTATTGACCTGATTACGGCTTTGTTTTTGGTGCCTCATCAGTTGATGTCTCTTGTGCAGTAGACACTCGCGCGATAGACGTTACTATAATTACAATTACAATAATACGAATTCGCGCAGACATGATACAGACATACACACAGCAAGACATACATGTACATGCACGCGAGGTGACGCATGATCCTAGAGTGTAACTGCACTTACGACATTGCAGATATAAGCAGACATACAAATTAAAGGTGGGCAACGATCAAAAATTTTAATCGAAATTAATCGATGATTAAAATTTTTAATAACGCGATTAATTTTTAACGCATGTCACAATAGATGACAAGTACAACTACTCTACCGACTCTGAGTAGTTAAGCTGAATATGCGCTATATATATATATATATATATATATATATATATATATATATATATATATATATATATATATATATATATATATATATATGCTTGCAGTCAATAAACAAAAAGCTAACATGCTTTTACTATACTTGTTTTACTTTCTAGTTGTAACTTTAAAGTTTAAAGTTTAACCTGCGGTTTTATCACGAATTGTTTTAGCGCATTTCTAGAAATAATTGGGCGCAGTGACAATCGCGTTAACTGCGCTGAAAAATGTAATCGCGTTAATTAATTAACGCATTAATCGCGTTAATTACGCGTTAGATGCCCAGCCCTAATGCAAATTAAAAAAAACACACACAAAGACATTCGCATAAATACGTTGACTTAAATTAGAACTATATACTTTGAGAATATAATCTCAAGACTTTCTATATACATATGGAATTTTGGAAATGAATAGAATGTCCAAATCCATCATGAGATGTAGGTCTGAGGTTGGTGAAGGCGCTTGAAGCCTGTGACAAATTGCTTTCGTGCGATCGATTCCTTTGCTTCGCAATGCAATACAACCTGGTTGTTACTCGGTCTAGAAATTCCACTATGAAGCACAGATGCTTTCCTGTACCTTAGCCAACATTACAGCTCTTCCGCTGTTCAGTAATAGAGTCGAAATATGTTGTCTTTGGTCGTGTGATTGCCGAAAGATCGAGAGTGCCTCGGAGGAATTTCTTCACAGTGACGATAATTGAAGTTTAGACGCCTCTGATTGGTTCAGCTGTTGTAGTGGCGCTATATAAATGTTCGATTACAGTTGCAATATACATCATATTATGACATCACATTAATCAATCTATAACTGACAGTTTTTGCATTCCGTCTCAACGAACGAGTAAGGCTCACAGCCGCATATATCTAGGCCAGACTTAGAAATTGATTTCTGAGATGATGAAGTAGCCTACGACTTGTGTTGCGTGTGACCCGCACATATGAGACAGCGATCGCAAATCCCATTCATCTGATTTTTAAACGTATATCCTCGGAATGATGCGCTATAAATAAAATCCCATACACGGCATGTGATTCCTGGCATAATTCTCAGGCATAGTATATAGACCGTGTGCAGTTGCATATAATATCTGTAATCATACGGTTTGTTGTCCCTTCCTCATCGCGCGGTGCATTTTCTATTGGCGCTCTGTTGACCGAAACGGGATATCTCTTGAAGCCGCCAGATTAAAGACGCTGCAGTCTCCTATTTGCTCGGTCAGTCCTATTCCGACGAGTATGCCATAGAGAAAAGAGTTAATTAGGCTGGTGCATTGTGGAACGGACCGACTTCCAAGTGCTATTCTCTGCTTCTTTGACCGCAGAGTTTTCCCTTTGTTCTGAAGTTAGCCTATAGGCCTATGTGCACAAACACTGTCATCTTCGTTGCATAAAAATTTTGCGCTTGCTCATTCAAAAGCATTTTTTTCTTATGTGTGATTGATGTATTTTCTGTTTTCGTCCTTAAATGGTCTTTTTATGCACAATGGGACTTTAAGGTTTTCTGCAGATTTCTCCGATTTTGATAAACCTGGAGTATTTTATACCGCATTACTCATATCTAGATTATACCAAAGATTTCTTCATGTGACTCTATAGAATCGATGGATGTCTTCAGTAAGTTGTTAAAGTGCGCTATAAACTTTGATTTTTATTGCATTGTATCGTTTCTATCTGTATTTGTGTATCTTATGCCAGTTGCGCAGTAAATAGACGTTTTAAACTTAATTCACTGCCCTTCAACGTGTCTTATACTTTTACAACAAGCTTGATTATTTTATACTTTTGTTGATTTATACAATTAGGTCTGCAAAAAGTAACTGCGCGAAATTTGAGTTTCAACTGCACAAATTTCTTTCCCAACTACACACTTTGTGTCGCGCTGCACGTTAGAATAAGCCCTGATATATATATATGTATACATTATATATAGATCTATAGGCCTATTGTTGATAGTTTTTAAACTGTCATAAGGAGCAGATTAGACGGATATGATTTACAATGCACAACTGCCAATGTATCATAGCACATGGTTTATTATACTCGATACACGATATATAATCTTACATGTGATATATCACTCTGGAAAGTTCCAGATATTTGAGTTGAAGAGAGAAGAGTCAAGAGACTCAAGACCCTCGGAAAGTTCCAGAGATTTGAGCTGAAGACAAAAGCATAAAGAACCTCATAAAATTCGAGAGATCCAATGCATCCAGGCAGTGATTTTAGCGATGATCTGAACAATTCGTTTCTTGCGTTTAATTTCTGCTGAGAAATTTACTGTCAGTGAAAGACAGGTTATTTGGTCTGGCCTTCGGAAGGTATAAAACCCCGAAAAAGGAAGATAGCCCAGTATATATTAAAGTATTTTTTTATTAATGAAGCAGCTCTTTGGCACCGTAAGACCAATTAATGTCGGTCTTGCTCCGGCTTCTGCTCTTCACCGTGAGCGCTGCTATATCTATAGAGTGCTGTAAATGAATGGAGGAAATTGAGTTCTTTGACAGATGCATATTCGTGGCAGACTGGCAGGGATGGGCAAATTACTTCGACAAATGTAATTGAATTACAAATTACAAATTACTTTGGGATATGAAATGTAATTTCAAATTACAAAATACATGGGAAATGTAATTGAATTACAAAATAACAAATTACAAATTGCTCAATTTCAAGTAATTTCAATTACGTAATTTCAATTACTGCCCATCCCTGATTCGTGGTATAAGAAAAAAACGAACATTGGGAATTATAGAGGGTCCTGCAACTTCGACGACGAATACAAGACTGGTACAAGTCAGACTCTCACAGCCTGAAGCGATGGTGAGAATGATATTCTGGTGAGAGCTGGAAGGTGGTCTTACGGCTGGATGATAGCGAATAGTGTCACAGGTATATAGCCGATTGGTTAGAATCTCCACTCTTTTAATTACTGTTTATGTCCTCAAGGGATCATACTTGGGCAGGGCCCCTGGGTATTTTGCCCCCCCTCGGCGGGCCTTACGTGGGTGGGTGCGTTTGTCGTGTACACGCGCCAGCGCGTTTCACCGATTATTTTCTATATTTTCTAAAGTGCAACCGGTGATCCAGGTGCTTCCTTTCGCTGTCTTAAGACCACTCTTTTCGCTCGGGGTCACTCGCACTGGGAGCGCTTCTGATTGGTGTTCACTGTGAGAGGCGCTTTATAAATCTATAAAAACAATACAATACAAAGCAATATATACCTCAGGGCATAAAATAATTTAAACAAATTATAATATAACATACGATTTATGATTATTTATGATATCATATCATATGTTGCATGATCCCATTTATTATGTCATCTCGTTATGCTATCAGAATATCATAGAAATATTAGGCGGCGATAAAATCTTGTTATCCAGCACAATGCTCGGCTCAAAGGTATTAATGGCGAAGGTAACGCGCTTGTTTTTACGCCGGTGTATAGACATTTCTTATAGAAGCGGTATTTGAAGGACGATTCATTTGATTAGACAAGGTCAATTAAGATAAGATAAGATAAGATAAGATAAGATAAGATAAGATAAGATAAGGTATAAGGGATGGTACGATACGGTACGGTTAGACAAGGTCAAACAGGCTAGCTAAGGTAAGGCTATTATGGTAAACGCTCATTTGGTTTCACAGAACGGGTGGTCTACATGTAGGTACTTTTTTAGATATTCGTTTTATTTTCTGACAGGTTGACAGACCGAAACCAGTTACAATAGAAAGAAGTGTTGAATAATTAAATCATTAAAGGACAAAACAGTCAGGTATACAGTCAAGTGAGACCTATAGGGCAGGCGTTTGTAAAGTACAACGACATAGACATGCATAGACAGACAGAGACAAAGATAAGATAAAGAGTGAGATAAAGTTCTTCAGGTCAGTGGTAATTTCAAATTTATATAGCGCCACTTCAAGATTTTCATCAAAGGCGAAAGAAGTCTAGTATTAAGGAATGCTTCAACCAAAGCCCTCGTGGTAAAAGCATCTTTAAGGATTATATTTCTCGTAGACTAGTTGCTGAGTTCACATGCAGGACACATCTGGAGTCGAATCCCAGCCTTAGTAGTCGAAGATTACGTAACTTAAGACTTCGGCAACGATGGCTTCCAAAATGACGATCGGTGTGGTTTATGGTGGAGATTTCCCCTGCGGAAAGAATTGACCAGAAGTGACTGACATATATACATATACATATATATATAATATATATATACATATGCATATATACATATACATGTGTATATGTATATTTATAGACTGTATACAGGGCGTTGGCACGATGGACGGACGCTTTGATGGACGTCTGCCAACGAGTTTCCTAGAATCCGCATGTATGTGCGACATTGGAAATGGATGGAAATTGGCGCATAAGAGACAAGATGCATTAGCAGCTCTCAGCCTCTGCAGTCTTCCACGGACACCTGCACCCTGTCTCAAAATCATCCTCTCTGTATGTCTCTCTTCCTCTGACCGTCTGTTTGCCTGTCTATCTATCTATCTGTTTGTTTGTCTCTTCTGTCTGTCTGTCTATCTATATGTCTGTTTGTCTCTTCTATCTATCTGTCTGTTTGTCTTTCTGTCTGTTCTTATTCCTTCTGTCCGCTTGCCTGTCTGTCTGTAGGTCTGCTTGTCTATTTGTTTCCCGTGTGAACGCCAGAACATTCATTAGTGAAGTTCCATTTCTTCTTATTTGCTTAAATATACAAGGCTTCTGTTGTGTTCATGGTTCCATATTGCGCTCTCACGCATTGTCGAGAGACTTCCTGCTTTTCATCTTCTGAAAATAAGCAACCGATTAAGAGACGATCGGTCAGAGACTTAGACCCTCCCTCTCTCTCCTCCCTTATCCCTCTCTCCTCTCTTTTCCCTCTCTCCTCCCTTCCCCTCTCTCCTCTCTCCTCTCCCTCTCTCCTCTCTTCTCCCTCTCTCCTCCCTTCCCCCTCTCTCCTCTCTTCCCCCTCTCTCCTCTCTTTTCCCTCCCTCCTCCACTGTCCCTCTCTCCTTCATTCTCCCTCTCTCCTCACTTCTCCGTCTCTCCTCCCTTCTCCTCTCTCTCCTCTCTTTTCCCTCCCTCCTCCACTGTCCTCTCTCTCCTTCATTCTCCCTCTCTCCTCACTTCTCCGTCTCTCCTTCCTTCTCCCTCTCTCCTCCCTTCTCCCTCTCTCCTCTCTTCTCCCTCTCTCCTCCCTTCCCCTCTCTCCTCTCTTCTCCCTCTCTTCTCTCTTTTCCCTCTCTCCTCTCTTCTCCCTCTCTCCTCTCTTTTCCCTCCTCCACTGTCCCTCTCTCCTTCATTCTCCCTCTCTCCTCACTTCTCCGTCTCTCCTCCCTCTCTCCTCTCTTTTCCCTCCCTCCTCCACTCTCCCTCTCTCCTTCATTCTCCCTCTCTCCTCACTTCTCCCTCTCTCCTCCTTCTCCCTCTCTCCTCTCTTCTCCTCTCTCTCTCTTCTCCCTCTCTCCTCCCCTTCCCTCTCTCCTCTCTTCTCCCTCTCTTCTCTCTCCCTCTCTCCTCTCTTCTCCCTCTCTCCTCTCTTTTCCCTCCCTCCTCCACTGTCCCTCTCTCCTTCATTCTCCCTCTCTCCTCACTTCTCCGTCTCTCCCTTCTCCCTCTCTCCTCTCTTTTCCCTCCCTCCTCCACTGTCCCTCTCTCCTTCATTCTCCCTCTCTCCTCACTTCTCCGTCTCTCCTCCTCTCCCTCTCCCCTCTCTCCTCTCCTCTCTCCTCTCTCCCTCTCTCTCTTCTCCCTCTCCTCCTCTCTCTCTCTCCTCTCCCCTCTCTTCTCCCTCTCTTCTCTCCCTCTTTCTCTTTTCTCTCCTCTCTTCTCCCTCTCTCCTCTCTTTTCCCTCCTCCACTGTCCTCTCTCTCCTTCATTCTCCCTCTCTCCTCACTTCTCTCTCTCCCTCTCTCTCTCTCTTTTCCCTCCCTCCTCCACTGTCCCTCTCTCCTTCATTCTCCCTCTCTCCTCACTTCTCCGTCTCTCCTCCTTCTCCTCTCTCCTCTCTTCTCCTCTCTCCTCCCTTCCCCTCTCTCCTCTCTTCTCCCTCTCTTCTCTCTCCCTCTCTCCTCTCTCCTCTCCTCTCTCTTCCTCCCTCCTCCACTCTCCCTCTCTCCTTCATTCTCCCTCTCTCCTCCTTCTCGGTCTCTCCTCCTTCTCCCTCTCTCTCCTCTCTCTCCCTCTCTCCCTCTCTTCTCCTCTCTCCTCCCTTCCCCTCTCTCCTCTCTTCTCCCTCTCTTCTCTCTTTTCCTCTCTCTCTCTTCTCTTCTCTCCCTCTCTCTTTCCCTCCTCCACTGTCCCTCTCTCCTTCATTCTCCCTCTCTCCTCACTTCTCGGTCTCTCCTTCTCCCTCTCTCCTCTCTCTCCCTCTCCTCTCTTCTCCCTCTCTCCTCCTTCCCCTCTCTCCTCTCTTCTCCCTCTCTTCTCTCTTTTCCCTCTCTCCTCTCTTCTCCCTCTCTCCTCTCTTTTCCCTCCTCCACTGTCCCTCTCTCCTTCATTCTCCCTCTCTCTCCTCTCTTTTCCCTCTCTTCTCCATTCTCTCTCTCTTCTCCCTTCTCCCTCTCTTCTCTCTTCTATCTTCTCCCTCTCTCCTCTCTTCTCCCTCTCTCTTCTGCCTCTCTCCTCACTTCTCCCTCTCCTCTCCTTCTCCCTCTCTCCTCTCTTCTCCCTTCTCTCTTCTCCCCTCCCTCTCTTCTCCCTTCTCTCTTCTCCCCCTCCCTCTCTCCTCCCTTCTCGGGTCCACATGTTACCCGACCCAAACATCAATTCGTCGATCCGTGCCTTGATGTCAAAGTGCATACTATAATAGGCCTACTTATATGTATATTTATATATACTTGTACTTATATATATATATACTTATATATATCGGATATTTCGATTACTGTTCCGCTTTCAGCGCTCCTCAAGTAGTTGTCCTATAGCTATTTAAGAGGACAGCCATGGATGTTCTTAGCAGGCGTTGCAAGTTTTGCGATGGCTTTCTCAGTTGTTGCTTCTTCTTTATAAGAAGGGAACGAAGGGAACGGAGGGAACTGTTGTCGATTGGTTGACGTCTCCTTTTTCATATCTTTCCGGTCCATCAAACCATCGACGACCGACTGAAGGAAGGGGAACTCCCAGAAATCATTAAAGACCATTACGACCCATTTAGATCATAAAGAACGCGGAAGTCGTCGTCAACCGAGTTTTCTCCATTCACATTTTTTTCGTGCGACTATGTATGTAGGACTCAGTCTCTGTTTCTCTGTCTGTCTTTTTGTCTCTGTCTCTGTCTGTCTGTCTCTGTCTGTCTCTGCCTCTCTCTCTTTTTGTCTCTCTGCCTCTCTGTCTTTGTCTCTGTCTCTCTGCCTGTCTGTCTCTGTCTGTCTGTCTCTGTCTGTCTGTCTATGTCGTCTGTCTATGTCTGTCTGCCTATGTCTGTCTGACTGTCTCTGTCACCCTTTGTCTCTGTTTCTTTGTCTTTTTGTCTCTCTCTGTGTCTCTCTTTGTCTCTATCTGTATGTCTGTCTGTCTGTCTATATATATGCACATATATGTGTGTGTGTGTGTGGGTATGTGTTTGTGTGTATGTGTGTATGAGTATGCTTTTGTTTGTGTTGTCAATATACAGTCCTAGATATAGATGAAAACGTAAGAATAAATATATATACATATATATACAATGCAATACAATACAACTGATCTTTGATATCGCCCTTCTTACTAAGGTTGCCCCAAGCTCAGAAGTGCCACACGGCGCATGTAATAGATAGAATATATAATATCATATATATAATCCTATAGATGAGACTAAATAGAGACTTATGAATGGACGAAGAGCCATAATATTATAAGTATACATACCGACTCATCTATTTTAATGCATCGCATCCTAAATAGAAATATTGTATGCACGGGTTGAAGTATACTTTTTATTATGTAGATTTACATCAGTTTGTATGCACACAGTGTATGCCCGCATACATGTGTACAGAATGCTTTCATTCATTATGTAGTTTTACTTTTTAAGCTCTTATGATAACCAGTGTCGCCGACTGTGTACATATAAATCAAATGCACACATGCACATATGAGTGTATATATGATATGTATGCAAGTATGTAGTTGACTACTTGTAAGCGGCTCTTAAGAACTTCAGAATAGCTCTTAACGGTCTATAACTGGTCTAAAAAGGTGTATTTTAAGTTGGCTAGACAATGTTTCTTGAGCTGTTTGTGACGAAATAGTTTGCAAGTAGTTAATGGTAGACCGTTCCAGGAGTATTGGTCCAATGCTTGGTGAGTAAGCACGATGTAACCGCTTCGTCGCGAAAGCGAAAGCGCAGGACCAACAGGTCTCCATATGCTAGTAAGAGTCATTGGGTGGATGGATGGATGGATGGATGGATGGATGGATGGATGGATGGATGATGGATGGATGGATGGATGGATGGATGGATGGATGGATGGATGGATGGATGGATGGATAGATGGATAGATGGATGATAGATAGATGGATGGATGGATGGATGGATGGATGGATGGATGGATGGATGGATGGATGGATGGATGGATGGATGGATGGATGGATGGATGGATGGATAGATAGATAGATAGATAGATGGATTGATGATTGATAGATGGATGTATAGATAGATAGATAGATGGATGGATAGATGGATGGATATGATAGATGGATGGATGGATGGATGGATGGATGGATGGATGGATAGATAGATAGATGGATAGATGGAGGTTAGATGGATAGATAGATGGATAGATGGATGGATGGCATGGATGGTTGGATGGATGGATGGATGGATGGATGGATGGATGGATGGATGGATGGATGGATGGATGGATGGATGGATGGATGTATTGTATTGTATTGTTTTTGATCATTTATAAGGCGCTTCTCACAGCATAAGCCCTTCAGAAGCGCACCCATTGCGAGGTACTCCGAGAGAAAAGGAAAGTTTTAAGGTGAGAGAAAGAGATGGATGGATGGATGGATGAATGGAATGAACTGATGTTTTGCATTAGTCTTATAAAGCACTGTTCTTGCCCTACCGCTTAAAATTTCGATTGTAAATCTTCGTAAAGCACGTATTCAAGCTTCATGTCACTTGGCCAATTTGGTCACTAATTGCGCGATTTATTGTAGCCATAATAGTCACTGAGAGGCTTTGTTAAAACGTGGCAGCTGTCTTGGAGAACGCATGACAGACGATATAATGTCCTCTAAGGACATTATTGGACCACCGACAATAGAATGCTGATGTCTATGCATCTGCGACCACGCATACACAATGCGATATAACCACTGAGTTCCACGAGTGTTCGGCCCATTGAGAGCAGAAGTTGACGAGAGTACAGGAAACGTCGAAATAATTGGACAGTGGCGAGAGTATTTAGAAAGCGTCGAGAGTATATAGCAAGCATCGAGATTAGAAAGCTCCGAGAGTATAATATAGAAGAAGTCGAGAGTATAAATATAGTAATCCTAAGCTTCGTCTTTCTAAATGGTTACGGTGCTATAGAGCTAAGCGCGGGGTATCAGCTTATTCACGAGCGCTGGGTCGTGTCCAAGGATGCCAAGAGAAGACCCAAGACGGGTTGCCAGAGAGACTATATATATAGAGAGGACGCTGAGAAACTCCTAAGGCGATTTCGCTAGAACGAGAAATCAAGCTTAGAAGGTGGAAGATTGGATGGAAAAGCAATGAGTTAAAAACTCCCGGTGTTGTTGCAAAACAGAAAAACAATGTGTCTCGTCTCTTTTTAACGAACATGCCGTATAAAAAACATGCATTTTTGCGATTTTGTCCAGAAAAAGGTCATGTTACTTCGTATACAAGAGATTCTGGGCTAAGTAGCGTCAAAACAGTGAAGCGCCGCATAATGGATATGTGATGAAGGAGCACAGAATGTCGTTAGGAGGTGTAGACCAAAACAACTCGGAAAACAAATTACGTTATAATGGGCAGGGGATAGTATAATGGATAACACTCTTGCCTGAAGTTTTCACGGACTCAGTTCGATTCCCGTAAGGCCCTGAGTTTAGCTCATGCCTTCATTCCCCAGGTAGCAGCAAAAGTACAATGAGCTTGCGCCTTTTATGGCTGCAACTTGTTGATTTATGTCTTCTGTAATTTGTGTTCTTGTGAATTGTTTAATCGCCATAACAATAACATGTACATGTACAGCGCAGTGCGTTTGTCAGGCGCTTCATTAAAGATATAAATAATAATAATTATTATTATTAAACATAAAGAATTCGTTGCAGATTCCGGAATATAGACCACGTCACCTTGAAAGAGTTCTGAGTATGGTATGAAACGCTGGAGAACCAGAGAGTATAATATGTCGGTGAATAGGCCTACGCTAAATCAACCGGAAACGTACATGTAGATATCGGCATAAAAGTTCGACTCTATTTAAAGAATTCCTCGATCGCTGTCGATGGCCCGCCTAAGGCTATTCGCAGGACCCATGAATCACAGCCAACTCCATTCCGCTGATTTTGTGCATTGCTTGCGTGGAAAATGTTTTCGCGCACGAGTTCGATTTGCGCTGAAGAATGGCAGAAGTGTAATTGCGTAATAATTCTCGGCGATTGCATGCAACTTGTGCGGAAATGTTGCTCGTGCGCCGTATTTCAGTTGCGTTGTTTTCTATCGTGAGGTAAAAGTAGAACCGGAGAGTGGAAAGAAAATGGGGAAGTGATGGAAACGGGGAATGAGAGCGATGACGAGTGATCAATCAAGAAATCGAGTGTGATTATCATCGTCGTCGTCGTCGTCGTCGTCGTCATCATCCATTCATCCATTCACGCACGCCATCCGTGCTCAGAATCCGTGAGTCACTCGTGGTGATTTAAAGGATCAGTTGGCCGGTGAAAGTGCACCTGTGTCCCAATTTATATTTGCACTGGCTGAACCAGACATGTCCTCTTCACCAGAACACGGCAATGATGTATATGGTGACTACGACGGCAACTACGACAACAGCAGTTACGATGATGATGATGATTGCTGATGATGATGAAGATAATGATGATGATGATGATGATGACGAT
Source organism: Aporrectodea caliginosa (assembly GCA_020284085.1). Lineage (NCBI taxonomy): Eukaryota > Metazoa > Annelida > Clitellata > Crassiclitellata > Lumbricidae > Aporrectodea > Aporrectodea caliginosa. Next base: position 573,068 of record JACEVL010000532.1, read on the forward strand.
GATGATGACGATGATGATGATGATGATGAAGATAATGATGATGATGATTGATGATGTTGAAGATAATGATGATGATGATGATGATGATGATGATGATGATGATGATGATGATGATGATGATGATGATGATGATGGTGATGATGATGATGATGATGATGGTGATGATGATGATGATGGTGATGATGATGATGGTGATGGTGATGGTGATGATGATGATGGTGATGGTGATGATGATGGTGATGGATGATGATGATGATGATGATGATGATGATGATGATGATGATGATGATGATGATGATGATGATGATGGTGATGGTGATGGCGATGGTGATGATGATGATGATGATGATGATGATGATGATGGTGACGATGATGATGATGATGATGATGATGATGATGGCGTTGATGTTTGCAATGATTATGATGATGGTGAGAAGAACGAGGGAAATAGTTTCAGCAATCGCAATAATTCAATATCGCTTCAGCTGAAATTCGTAATAAGCTTGCATTAACTATACAGTGTGAACGTGTGTATAGGTAGCGGACTAGGTGTCCACTCAATTAATTTACATCCTACATGCTTGTCTGCGGTCTAAAGTAGAAGAGCAAGTGGTTTTCCTTTGCCTTCTCTGCCTTCTCTGCATGATATTTTCTTATCGTGAACAAGTGGTGTTAACATTGTCTTCTCTGCACGACATTATGTTATTGTGAGCAAGTGGTTTTACCACTGCCGTCTCTGCGCGATATTTTGTTACTGTGTTCGACGCGGCTTCGTCGCGAGAAGCAAGAACTTCTGCTTTTGTGAGAAACTTAACAGATGCCACAGATAATTAGACGAAGTCGATGTACGAGGATCCGAGGGAAGAGGACCCTCTGCAGGGATGAGGAGCCCCAGGAGGGAGGAGGACCTCCTGTGGGAGGCACTTTGTCCGTCATCTATAGCGACGAATAGCCGCAACGGTGTCCATTACAGCCGACAAATTGATTCCGTCGGCTGCATGTTCTCCCGGGTGTCTGAGAATCGGAGCGTATGGGTATTGGGTAGGCAGATGATAGGCAGGAAGAGTTTGAGGGACAAAAAAGAGATTGATAGAGGTAGAAAGAGGCTGTTAAAAGAGGAACAGGGCAAGATATAGGAACAGATTGAGAGAGAGAGAGAGAGAGAGAGAGAGAGAGAGAGAGAGAGAGAGAGAGAGAGAGAGAGAGAGAGAGAGAGAGAGAGAGAGAGAGAGAGAGAGAGAGAGAGAGAGAGAGACAAAGAGAGACAGAGACAGAGACAGAGACAGAGACAGAGACAGAGACAGAGACAGAGACAGAGACAGACAGACAGACAGAGACGTTTGTCGTGGTGGCCGATTGATTAGAGCGCTTGGCTTGTAATTCGGACAGCACAGGTTCGAGCCTCGCCCGAGGCAGTTACCGTGTAGGGACCTTGATCAAGTCCTTCACTCACAATTGCTCAGCGTCATCGATGTTCTGACGCATGGTCGGAATTTTGGAAGGAGGGCAGTATCAAAATACAGTTGTTTTGTATTGCATTGTATTGCATAGAAGTCACAGGTGTAAACGTATGATTATGATAATGAAAATGACGACAGTGAGAATTGCGGGAGTCAGATAGTTGTTGGAACAGCCAAGGAACAACGTATATATAGAGGATATAATAAGGAAAAACGGAGACCAAACAGCTCAGAAAGATAATGAAAACAGTCAAGGCAAAGGACTAGAGGTACATGAAGACATCTAGATTCCAACAGATATTACAACTATAGCATTAATACCAAGAAGCAGAAAAAATGACTTAACTATTTGGATATTGTGTTCAAATGGATATGCAACTGTTTTCAAATTAGCGTGAACTAAACTTAGTCAGTAGGCCTACACGAATATATAGATTAGCCAGTATGCGAATAATTATTAGATTATAGACTATACTTTGAGCGCCACTGGTGAGTTTATTCTCTAAGTGACGCTGTATTAATGTCAGATAACAATTACCATATTAGGTTAAAATATGTATGTATGAGCACTTGTTATAGCGCCCCTTCAAGATTTCTACTCAGAGGCGCTCCCGACTACAGCGCGGACACTGAATCGGAGTTTCACGCCGAAGCGCATGAGCAATTGCGAGTGAAGGACTTGCCCAGGGTCCCTACGCCGCGGCTTGAGGTGGATTCGAACCCGCAACCCAAAATATGTAAGGATAGGCTACTTTAGGTTAGATTGGATTAAATGATGAATGCATCGGAACAAACTAGATTACATGCAGTGCATTTTGTTGCATTGTATTACAGCAGACTCAATCAGAAAGGCTCGCATTGCAATGGATTGTATTGGACCAGTTCCTTTACTAATGACGCGTAACTTTAACTTGAAACCGCTGAAATCAATTAGAAGGATGTTATCTGATATATCTTGCAATTCCGCGTTGCCTTTTTAATCGCAGTTAGCACGCTCTAACACGACTTCGCTTCTAATAATGAAACCGAAAAAACACAGTCGTAAGCTTCAGAGCTTCCTCTATAGGCGTCCATGGTATACAGCCACAAACACTCTTCGTCATGGCGTTATATAGGCCTACACTATAATTATCTTCATGCATGGCGTCGAATTGAAGCAGCTGTTATCTCTCGGGCTTCTAAACCGCAACTGTGCCTCCAGCCATGTAAGCCTGGCTTCCTGAAATGCCATGTACGTCAATTAGCCGGTGAGAATTTTCTCGAAACGCGACGTCGGATTTACTGCGAATAGCTTTAATGGGTAAGTGCGCTATGTTGTGGACCTGTGCGGTGTGCGTGTTCGTATTAGGCGGGATTACGTAAAACGGGCAGGTTCCAGCCGAACACTTAGGAGAATATGACGATTTATAAGCCCGGCGATTCACCCTCAGGTCCGAAATGAACGCCAGAAACCAGCTGCTGCCGAAGTAGTGGATCTCATGCTGAAGAAAAAGGTATTTAGGATTAGGCTTAAGTTGGAAACGCTTACTATATGAGGTCAGAAATGAACGTCGCTATACACGGTGTTTACTCGGAACCGCAATTTTACGAGGTAAACAGTGATAAACAGATGACGTCACTGAAACGTCATTTGTTTATCTTTTATGTTATGGACGTATCGATTACGTCATTTATTTCTCTTCTATATTTTTAAGAATCTTAGTTTCAGTTGGTTTATATAAGTGATGCCAATTTGTGAGAGTAAATTAGGCTATAGGCTATCGGTTCTGAATGTTAAATTTGACAAATGTTTGTATGCATGTATGCATGTGAACTGTATGTATGTGTGCATGCATGTATGCATTCATGCCTGTGTTTATTCATGCCCCAGCGTCCACTATGACTCTTTTAATGCTCACCTCAAAGCTGTCCTTTTCAGCTGTGTTTGGCTCCTTAGTAGTAGCCTCGGGGGCGCTATATAAATCTCCGTAATAGATGAATGAACGAATGAATTTGTTGTTACACACACAAGCAGACGACAGTTTCATTCAGTCATAGGAGTCTCGTCTGAACCTTTACAAGACCTTGGCACATAATTCTTATTTTTTAGGCTTTTCTCTGCCATGCCATGCCAAGCCATGCCCTGCCCTGCCCTGCCCTCTGTCTGTCTGTCTGTCTGTCTGTGTGTGTCTATCTGTGTCTGTCTGTGTCTGTCTGTCTGTGTCTGTTTGTCTGTGTCTGTCTATGTCTTTCTGTCTTTGTCTGTCTGTCTGTGTCTGTCTGTCTGTGTCTGTCTGTGTCTGTCTGTCTGTCTGTCTGTGTCTGTCTATCTGTATGCCAATGTTGTATCTTAAAGCAACCGGAACGGGTTCGTCGCTCACTGACAAGCATTACATAAAAGGCATTGCTTAATGAGCCGAGCGCTATTGAAACAAAGGAACATTGCCCAAGTCGCAGATAATTAATTGTCTTGCCGTATTGCCTCTTTCTTGCCATTGTGTGCCAGATTGCCAACTTGCCTCGACTCGACATCATTCGCCGTGTTCCTATTGCTGTTTCATTGTCCTTCTCTTCCTTGATTCGTGTTTGTATGCGTGTCTCTCTCTGTCTCTTTAAATATCTTTGTCTATACCAGTGGTTCTTAACCTTTTCAAGGGAGTCGAACCCCAAGAGAAATCCATGACCACTCACCGAACCTCAAGTTTGAACAATAATTTTTTAACTAATGGGAACAAAAGGAAAAAAAGAAATTGTACCAAAATGTGATACAATATTAATACATTCAATACATGAACTACTAACAGTTAACTATTTTATTAAATAAAAGTCGAAAAATAAAAATAAAATAGCAAATGATTTTTCACTCACACTACTGGCCCTGAATATACATATTTCAGAGGACCTCTGCCGAACCCCTGGCACTGGCTCACCGAACCCCAGGGGTTCGGTCGAACACTAGTTAAGAAACACTGGTCTATACGCCTGTGTTTATGTAATTGCGTTTGATCTCCCATCCTTTTGTGTGTATGTCTGTGTATGTTTGTGTGTGCCTGTGTGTGTCTGTGTGTCTGCCTGCATGTCTGTCTGAGTCTGCCTGCATGTCTGTCTGTCTATATCATTGCCTGTATAATTATGTGTGAGCACGTATGTGTATTAAGATCTTTATTTAGCGCCAATTTGGCTATCTACTCGGAGGCGGCACTTATAAACTTGATACACTTTTGGAGAGTAATAACCAATTTCTTTGGCGCCCTTAAAATATATCTATTTAGAGGCGTTTGTAGGTTTTAAGTGCTCCTCTATTTATGTATGTATGTATATGTGTTTTCACGATAGATTATATGTATATTAAATGTATGTGAAAATGCATGCTAGAGTGTATGTATGCATACTGTACATGCATCTGAACATTTTGTAGCGCGTTTAAAAGAGCTTCTAAAAGACCTGGCTTTTGCCTATCTCTCTGATGAAAGAGAGACAGACAGACAGAGAGACGGATAAACAGACAGACAGAGAGACAGAGGCAGACAGAGGCAGACAGAGTAGCAAACATAAAGACGACGTGGAGAGCAAGTTCGTTGGTTTCACAGATGGATAAGTGCAGAGACAAGGTGAGAATGAATGGTTGCAAAGAAATACAGACAGTGGAGAGAATATAGTTCGTTGGTTTCACAGGGATGGACCTAAGTGCAGGGAGACAAGTCCTTCAGCAATGCTCATGGCTTGCGTGAAAGAAATACAGAAAGACAGAGAAATAAAAAGACAGGCAGATATACATACAGAAACACAGACAGATGGACAGATAGAAAAACATTCAGGTAGTCCGCGAGGAGCAGTAAAATCCAGACTGAGAAATATTAATTCATACAGAAAGATACACGCGGTATAGTTAAAGAGAGAGGGAAATAGAAAGAGGGAGCGAGACAAAGAAAGAGAGACAGACATACAGAGAAAGAGAGATAGACAGACATACAGAGACAGAGAGACAGACAGAGACAGAGAGAGAGAGACAACGACAGCGAGATAGTGAGAAATAGCGAGGAAGACAGTGATTAAGGAGGAGAGGTAGGAAGGGAAGGGCAGGTGCAGAAGTAATTCAGAGGGAGAGAGAGAGTGAGCTTGCTTTCCATAAGTGCATATAACTCGTTGCGTGTTGCAAATGCTAGCTAGACTTGACCAGTGAATGACCAGCGATGGACGAAGCAAGTGACCATGAAATCAATCTCCCTCTGGCGATCGCAGTCTGCAGCTGACGATGAGTGCATCATCATCATCATCATCGTCATCATCATCGTCATCTGCCTCTGAAGTCGTGATCAGAAATACGACGTCCTGATTAAGATGACAGGTCGGCGTTGACTGATTTGCACAAATCGATCTAATCCCATTTGCCATTTTCGTCAATGGCTTAAGCTGCGTCACGTCGGGTGGGTCGGCAACGACTCAACCGCACGGAATGCGGTCACCTATGCAGTACGAACAATCTAATCCAATCTAATCTAATCTGTACTGATCCCATCCGATGTAATCACCATCCAACCAACCCGCTCCACCTGATCACCCTCTTGTCACAGTCCTTCTCGACCCCCGGTCACTATTGGTCTCAAGTTCTGCAACGGAGCCATATGTCCAACACTGCACTTCGTCTTTGGAACGATCTTCCTCCTGAATTCCGCACTTTTTCGGTTCCTCCACCATCATTGCCAATCATCCACCATCATCTGCCTTAGACAACTCTATCCATCATCCCTCAGGCTTTCCACTCAAAACTGAAGTCTCACCTCTTCAAGAATTCATACCCGACTCATCTGATCCTTCACCTTCCAATTCTCGACCCAAGCGACACCCACCTTAACATCTGCTCTGCCCCTCTGATCCTATGGCAACCGGAATCGAACCTCCTTTTCGGACTACTCTTTTGGACAACCCTCTGACTCGACGCAGCGCTCGTGAATAAGCTGATTCCCTGCCAGACTGCTTTACCAGACTGCAACCCATCCACTGCTTTACCAGACTGCAACCCTTTCCACTACCTTACCAGACTGCAACCCTTTCCGCTACCTTACCAGACTGCAACCCTTTCCACTGCTTTACCAGACTGCAACCCTTTCCCCTACCTTACCCCACCTGATGTGTCCGTTTCTTTTCCTGGACGATTTGACGCACAATGACATTGCACCGCATTGAGTAGGATTTCCTCGAAGCATTATCCGACGCGGAATAACTAGATCATCGTGGCCTGTATAGGTCGACGAAAAGCCGATTACAGTTCATCAATAGGGATTTCGTTATGGTCGGGGTTTGTGGCGTTTGACCTACGGTATAATGCTAACGAATAGAGACTACGGCGCAATAATACTTGTCAGTGTCCGGTATTATGCGAGTGAGGGCAACCTCAGAGTCATATTAAGGGAAATGGGAACCATCCCTTTACAGGCGTCTGCTCGTCTTTTATCGGATTGTTTTCCCATAGATTGGCTCAATGTCACGTTCCCACTGTACAGTCTCGACTTTAGTATACCAGTCGCATAACCGCTCTCTGGTATACATAAATAGGCCTATCTTAATTTTAAAAAGTACGACATTCTAATTAGAAAAGTTTTCCAAATTAGATTGTCTGCAAGAGGCAGGGAGCGGTCGTGCGATCGTGTTCTTAAGGTATATCGTTCGGAGTTTTGGGTGATAGTAACCTATGCAGTAGGCCTACATAGGTCGGGTTCATTAGCACCGCTGACGCTTCTTAGAATTGACCATCGATATCTCGGACTACGGCGCTACAGAAGTCTTATTAGATTACACCGGTCACCCATTGTGATGGCATTTCTCCACCCTCTCTGCTTCCACCCAAAAATCATCGTACCCAGGGTGAGTCTAATGGTGAATCGTGAAAACTGTTAAAATGTAGTCACTGAGTCAGTTACTACTTTCTTTCTTTAAGAAAACCTTCAATCATTCCACATGCTGAAGGTAATACGTCAGCGTTGTGTTTGAACCACGGTAAGCGAACTGTTTATTGCAATGGAGACAGTTAGTTTTGTCGCCATCTACGATTTTTCTACCAGCATTTATCTTAAATGCAGAATGATCACTTAATTTTCCACTCAAACGTTTCACTTTGTCATTGTTGGTCATAAAGTTTACTCCGGAAATGGGCCGCTCGACATCATGAAATAAAGTAAGAAAATTAATCGAACAAGTCGAAATTAATCGATTACAATTTTTAGCGACTAATCGATTACTTAATCGTTACAATCCGCAGCCATAAAACATTTATAAATAAAATATTAATTGCGTAGAACTACTCATACATCCCGATACTGTATGACGTGCACCGTGCTGTGGCAATTGCTCCTTGCACATTGCATCATTGTCAAGAGAGTCTGAAACGTTTCGGAAGCCTTCGTCATAAAATACCAAACATAAACGAGATTCACAATTATGTATCCCTGATACATTTGGAACTCGGAAGCGCTTTGTACTGGCGTGTGATGAATGGAAGAAATGCGCTGACGACGAACAAAGCGTCACTGAATAGAACTATTCAATAGTTCGTTGATTGGCAATCACGAGCAGAGAAATACCGTCATTATTTATGATTAATTTGAAGCTTTTATTTGCAACTGAGAACAAATGCTTTGCTGCCGGAAATTCTCTCAAATGGTCTTTCATCTTTTCACGCAATTTCGAGGTTGTCCCTAACAGGAAATTGACCGTGGCTCAACTCATTACCCTGTCCCTGTATATAAAAAACACTTCAAGCAACCCACACAAGCTGCGATTTTTCGTACGCTCTATGCTAGAGATTAACGTCTTGTACATTGCGATAATGGCGCTATAGAAGTTTCCAGACTAGATTACAGTCCTGAGAAACGTAGACTCTCAAGTCGAGGCTGATTCATGGGCGTATTTAGGGGGTTCCGGGTTCAAATCTCCCCGAAATAAGTTTCCGAAAATGTTTTATATGCTTTTACGTGCGAAATACCCAAAAAAAATTTTGCGACCATCTCCAATGGAAACCCCCAGAAATCTTAAACCCCTCCGACATTTTTTCTGTCCACGCCCCTGGACTGATTTAATCTAATCTAATCTAACCTGATCACTTCTTGTCTAATCTCTTCTTCGTGTTAATTTATGGATGAATTATTTACTGTAGAATCAACTAAACTGATAATACAAGGAAAAATCCTTTTATATAATGTAAACGCAATGTAATTTAAACCATGCATTGTTAATGCAATGTAGTCAATCTCTTGTAGCTGCGTGGACAGCTGGATTGTAATTGTAAATGTATTGTAATTGTAATTACGACAATTTATTGTATGTTGTGTCCGGTTGTTAGCCATATTTCGAAGGATCTAAACATTTGGCCACGTTTCTTCAGCTGCTTGTGTTAGGATATGCTTATTCTCAAGGGTATCTCTTAAAGATCCCGTGTGTATCCGAAGATGGCCTGCCGCTTTGCACCTGCTTACTGTAGGTCGTGTGACTGTTAGTGAGTCATGTCATTGCACGGCTTCTAGTGAGCAGGTGGCTGTAACGTTGCAGTCACTTCGTCTGTAACTACTTGCTATGATATGCATCTTTGTGACACAGGAAAACTGATTTTTTTATCGGGTCTGTACAGACAGTGATTCTAAGAAATAACCAGATACAATATGCACACCCATGTAAAAATCTATTCGACGAAATATCATTGGTTAGATAATGCGTTGAGTACAAACTTTGAATATTCCGATGAAATTTGTGCGAAGGAAGAAGTCAAAGTAGAAGAGCAGTCCCTTGAGCTAACCCTGAGGCAGCCATGGGTATGAAATGCTATCGATTTTTTCTTTTTAACCTCGGCATGTGAGTGCTAGTGGCCAGTCCTCTCCCTCACCGTCTCATCTTACCACCGACAATGTATGGTCAGTGTACTCATTATAGCTGAGCTTGCTAGGGGGCACAGGTGGAGCAGAAATCTCGAACCAAATGTCTGCCCTGGCGTGGACTTGAACCCTCGACCTTTCGATTGACAGCCCAGCGCGCTAAACATTACACTATCGAACGCCGCAGGAGGCACATAGATAAAATATTTGATTCTAGTTCGATGTATCATATTCGATATTTTATGTTCTAAGATAATTTGTGACAGCTATCAATAGTTTCTTAATCAAAGACTGATAAATGAAGTTACAGGCTATTGAGTGTTTTATGACTCAAGGTTTACAATACATTTACAATCCATGATTTACATTACATTACAATGCGTTTACATTACATTTACGCTGCTTGCTTGGTGCTATTAGTTTTGACCAGTCTGCAGTAATGTTTCCATCTTTTGTAGAGCGGATTTCATTTCAAGATGCTAGTGACCTTCGAGGTTCGTCTTAGCGACGTTGAAAGCTTTTCATTTGAGACATAAGGTAAGCAGTGTATAATGTATATCCATTATCCAATTATGAGAAAGTATTCCCGCGATAGTAGTATAGCAGTGGTTTCAGTTTAACGACACTGTGTGATAACAAAGATCATTAGCGTCACCCTCCTCCTTTATCCAGGCTTGGCACTGGCACTGCCAAAGTGCGAGCAGTGGTGAGGGCTGTGGAACACACCCTCTGCTTCTGTCCGCTCTCATGGCGTTTAGGACTGGGGTAAATTTTTAGGTTTTTTCATGATTATCTTCTTTATTAGTCTGTCTTCCGATTTACGGTGGAATAAGTCGTGGATCTTGCGTTGCAAATTCCCAATTCTAAGGATTGGGATTTTGCGACGGTACGGTCTGATTTTGGTTCAACGTGCCTTTTGCATTAGACATCGGCACAATAGAAGTTAGGCTACTAATGAACAATTAATGGGAAAACTTACTTGCCTACCTAAATACCGAAATCCGAAATCAGTTTCCCTAGGACTGAACGAGTCGATGTCACTTGAGGCCAGAGAGACCGAAATTCAGCCTAAAATGAAGACGACCCTTTCTCATGAATTGAACGCAAGAACAGGTTCTGAGCTTCGAAAAAGCACTGGAGCTGGTTTAAGTTGGCGCTTCGTCAAACTGATAAGCTGTTGGCTCTCATCTCTGATTTCTGACCTAGTTGATAAGAAAAATCGAAGTGACCGAGTTTTAACAACTGTCTAAAGCAAGCCAATCGGAAATCAGTGCAGGCGCGGCTTATTATGGTCAGTTACTCTACAAACAACGTGGCCTTGTGTCTTCTGATTTCGCTATAATCTCTACCTCAAAATGTGAATGAATCACATTTCGAGGTAGAGCAGTATGACTGAAACGTGCATCTCAAACAAACTTGTCAAAAATGCAAACAACACAGTTGTTCAGTCTGTATTGCTTTCTCGGAATAACGAGCCTTCACGTCACACGACCGTACTATCTGTTTTCCACGAATATTGATTATCGCGTTGCACTGAATGCCCTGTCAATGTTGCGATTGTATTTCCAGTAAACGAAGAGTACAGGCCCTACCCTCAATATGATTTATGACTGCTTAGCTATTGCCTCCCTCGCCCGTGGCAGTTCTATTAAGTATACGTCGATGGTAATTTCGTCCGCAACAGTTAACCGCGCACCCACTTTGTATCCAACCCCTACAAAAACCAAGCAGAAACCGTTGATTCGAATTTCTGTGCACGTTCCTCACCAACTGCACACATTGGCGTTGACATTGACGCTCCAAAGCGTCGTTGTCGCTTAGGCCTATGCACTGAAGCGTCGCTCTTCTTTCACAAATCAAGCACTGATGTGTTCTAGAAGAGTCCACTGCAAATTCTAACGTGCCTAATCGAGCGTCATCATCTGGCGCAATTCTCTAGACTAGACAGCACTAAGCGGAGGCCAACTGAGGTACGGTAATAGCGACATTAGTGCTGGATGTTAAGGTCTCCGGAGGTTGAAGAATCTGTCGAATGAAGCGCACATAAGAACAGCCAACGAAGCATCTCCTTTGACTGTGGGCGACATTGCATAACAACCGGTTCTCAACTTCTACGATGCACTGCAAATCGAAACCAAACATGAGCATTATATGGCACCCATGTGAGCTCCATACGGGCCCATATGAGCGTATGGGTCCATTAGGGGCTGCATATATGGGCACGATGACATGGCAGCAGGATGGCCAGATGAAACAAGACCAATGCAATCGGCCACCATGTCGATGGTAACGAGCCGACGATATGAAGTGGTTTAAAAATAATGATGCAAAAGAGATAACAGAACAACTCAGCCATTCTTAGCTACGGGTTACAAGTAAACGTCGTCCAAATGATTCGACAGTCTATACCATACAATACACAACACAATACAACGGTAATTCGATAATGCTCTCCTTATGCAGTTCAGAAGTGCATACATTGAAGCTGAGGCAAGCCAAGCCCCCCTCAGGTTGCTCATAACAATAGATGTTTTTGGTAGCTATTAGTGCTCAGCCGTTAAGAAGCTAGTTTACAGTTTGCATCAGTCTGCATTGCATAACCCTGGAAATTTGCTCTTGCAGTTTCCAGAGTAGATTATGGTCATAGACGACTTTTAAACTGTGTAATGTCGGCCTATGCGGATGACGGTGCCAGACACGGGGCAGACACTGATATGCACTGAAAAGAAGACGACCAAGTTCAATTTAGATCTCATTTGTCAAAACTGATGGCTACTGGCTGGTAGGCCTAATTATTAACGGCAAACAGATAATTAGAAATAAATTGGTCAACCTTGGCTGCACGAGTGTGCGTGCTGCTTTGAATAAGATTACTTTCCAAAGACAAATCGATATATACAGGTAGATTTCTATTATTTTATTGATCTAGATACTTGTGTATTGTGCATTGATCTGTTAAGGTAAATTTGTATTTTTTTATTGATCGGTTAAGGTAGATTTGTATCAGCGATTCGTCTGTTGATACTTTGATTTGAAACGCGTTTATTTCTTGTGCATTCCGCAGGATTTAAGGCGCCCTATGGGCCTAAGTCATTGCATTTAATTATGCAATGATAGAGTATTAATTGTTCTCTGTAAATGAGAATAATTAGCACAGTGAATTTGGGATAGTTTTATGGAGCACATTATTGTACTCCAAAATTGTAGCTTAATGCAAGTGGTTGAAATATCCAGCGCAATTATACAAGAACTGTCACCGTCGTTGACTATAGAACTAGACGGCACATAATGAAATAAAACTGGCAAATGCCATGTTTGTGGTTCAATTTCAAAGATAGATGAAAATCCGAATATAGGTCGAATTCTGGTATATATCATTAAATCAAGTATAATAATTATGTACGTGGATTCGTCGTGGAAGTGAAAATAGGACTACTGATGGACTTCGCAAAGTTGATGAGTAAAGGGAGCAAAAACGTTTCCACGCCTCTACAGCTACAACATTCCTTCGAAAAGCATCCTTGTAAGTTTGTATTCGGATGTGCAGTTTTTGAGTTACTTCAGCTTAATGAAAAAACACCAAATGTGCACTGAGAAAGAGCAGCTGCTGCATAGCTTTCAAAGAGTTGCAACATCGATTGGCACTTCGGATTGTAGTTTTTAAGTTTCAACATTACACTGATACATTTTAAAAGCTTACGAAAAAATGCTAACGGTGAACTGAGGGAAAGAAAATGAAGCAATCATTCGAAAGTCTGTCTACGGTGAATTGGAGTGCGTAATTTCAGAATTAATGTTGTGGTAAATACACTTTGAAGGCTTACGTCAATATTTGGCTCAAAATAGAAACGTCGTAGTAGGCCTACCTACAGACAGAGACACAACGAGAGAGTGAGTGAGTGAGAGAGAAAGAGTCAGGGAGAAAGAAAGAGAGTGTGTGATAGAGAGCGAGTGAGAGATAGCGGTATCACGGAAGCAGCCTTTTGAAGACATCCCAGAGACCACTCTAACCCCTCACCAATCAGTTGACCTCTACGCTGTGCCATTCAGTATCGCTCAATTTACTATGTTCTAATCGTTGAGATCTAAGTCAATGTTACGTTTCGCATTCCTGTCGGGCCTGGACCGTACGACAGACCGTCATCGCTTATTGTAAAGCTAAAGGCATGCAATCACACGCGTTGTGACATCAGGGACAATACAACACTTGAACGAAGAACTTTCAGCTCGGTTCGAAACTCGGCGCATGCGCCAAATAGGTTATGGACACTTAGGGCAGCAGACGATATCTTATTGTTTCACTGCTGTTGTTGTGGCCGAGTCTGTGATACAAACAAAGGTTGTCATGAACCGTTTGTACTTTAGCTGTTTGTTTTGACCCTTTGAGATGGTGTATAAGGCGCTATAGAAATGCTTCAGGAACATACATTCATTAATGTGCACCGATGTCTGTCTGTCTTTCAGTTTGTCTTTGTCTTTGTCTCTGTCTGTCTGTCTGTGTGTGTGTCTTTTATTTTAGAAGTTGTATCGTTTTCTTACATTCATTTTTAGTCTCAATATTTGAGAAGTTGTATCATTTTCTAACATTGATTTTGTGTCTTTGTTTAAGAAGTTATAGTCTATAATTTTCGTACATTGATTTTGTGTTTTTATTTGAGAAGTCATAGTCTATAATTTTCGTACATTGATTTTGTGTTTTTATTTGAGAAGTCATAGTCTATAATTTTCGTACATTGATTTTGTGTTTTTATTTGAGAAGTCATAGTCTATAATTTTCGTACATTGATTTTGTGTTTTTATTTGAGAAGTCATAGTCTATAATTTTCGTACATTGATTTTGTGTTTTTATTTGAGAAGTTATATATTCTATAATTTTCTAACATTGATTTTGTGTCTTTGTTTAAGAAGTTATAGTCTATAATTTTCGTACATTGATTTTGTGTTTTTATTTGAGAAGTCATAGTCTATAATTTTCGTACATTGATTTTGTGTTTTTATTTGAGAAGTCATAGTCTATAATTTTCGTACATTGATTTTGTGTTTTTATTTGAGAAGTCATAGTCTATAATTTTCGTACATTGATTTTGTGTTTTTATTTGAGAAGTCATAGTCTATAATTTTCGTACATTGATTTTGTGTCTTTGTTTAAGAAGTTATATATTCTATAATTTTCGTACATTGATTTTGTGTATTTATTTAAGAAGTTATAGTCTATAATTTTCGTACATTGATTTTGTGTTTTTATTTGAGAAGTTATAGTCTATAATTTTCGTACATTGATTTTGTGTCTTTGTTTTAGAAGTTATAGTCTATAATTTTCTTTGTTTAAGAAGTTATAGTCTATAATTTTCGTATATTGATTTTGTGTTTTTATTTGAGAAGTTATAGTCTATAATTTTCGTACATTGATTTTGTGTCTTTGTTTAAGAAGTTATAGTCTATAATTTTCGTACATTGATTTTGTGTTTTTATTTGAGAAGTCATAGTCTATAATTTTCGTACATTGATTTTGTGTCTTTGTTTAAGAAGTTATATATTCTATAATTTTCGTACATTGATTTTGTGTTTTTATTTGAGAAGTCATAGTCTATAATTTTCGTACATTGATTTTGTGTTTTTATTTGAGAAGTTATAGTCTATAATTTTCGTACATTGATTTTGTGTCTTTGTTTTAGAAGTTATAGTCTATAATTTTCTTTGTTTAAGAAGTTATAGTCTATAATTTTCGTATATTGATTTTGTGTTTTTATTTGAGAAGTTATAGTCTATAATTTTCGTACATTGATTTTGTGTCTTTGTTTAAGAAGTTATAGTCTATAATTTTCGTACATTGATTTTGTGTTTTTATTTAAGAAATTATAGTCTATAATTTTCTGACATTGATTTTGTTTGTCTTTATATTTGAGAAGTTGCATTGTTTTCTGACATTGATTTTGTTTGTCTTTATATTTGAGAAGTTGCATTGTTTTCTGACATTGATTTTGTCTATCGTTACAGACTGAAATTGAACGATGAATTTCACGACACCGTCGACCTCGTTCTTTGACAGCACTACGGCCAACTCGACGGAATGTCAAGCGGTCACCGCAAATCATACCATACTGGCCCTGCTGACCATCCACCGGCCAATGGCCGCTGTCATCGAAAAGTACCTGACGCCTCTCTGGTACTTAGTCGGGTTCCCGGGAAACCTCTTGGCGTTCTGCGTCTGGATCCAGGCGCGTATGAGACCGTCTTCGGGATGCTACCTTGCGGCTCTGGCCCTCAACGACTTCATCTTTCTCCTGCTGCATCTGTGCTATGAGCTGCAGAACACGTGGGACGTCAAGACGCTCTACCAGCCCGTCTGGTGCGAGATGTTCCCGATACTGTACATCACGGCGCAACACCTCAGTCCGTTGCTCGTGCTCGGTTTCACCGTTGAACGTTACATCTCGATCTGTCACCCGTTCCAGAGGGAGCGTTACTGTAACACGAAGCGAGCGCTGATCGTCATCGCTTCGTTGCTCTGCTTCACGCTGACGCTGAACGCCATTCAAGGCTACTTCTGGACGTTCACGAAGGGCGAGTGTTCCGTCCGCGAAGAGGCCATGAAGAACCACCAGAGTTCGCTGTGGTCCGTCTGGTCCTGGGTCACGGAACTTCTCGTCTTCGGCGTCGTACCAGTCGTCATACTAATACTCAACATTCTCGTTCTGAACGAGTTAAAGCGAATGACGGACCGTGAGGACTCGATGATGAGAGCGCCGCAGCCCGCCCAGGGTCGGTCGCAGAGGGGCTCATCGGGGCAGTCGGCCACGACGCTCACCCTACTCGTCGTCTCCTTCTACCTGATCTTCTCAACTCTTCCCGTTACGGTCTGTTACGCCGTGTTCTTCACGTTCCCAGAGGGCGGGGCTTGCGTCACGATGGATCAGCTGCACGCTGACGCAGCGTGGCAGAACCATTTCTCCTACTGGTACGCCCGTGTCGTCATCCAGGAAATCGGGATGTCTCACTACGTTGGAAACTTCTACATCTACATGTTGACCGGTCGCCTGTTTCGGCGAGAGCTGAAGATCCTGTTCCTGCGTATCTTCTGTAAGGACTCCATTCGTCGCTGGTTCGGTGCCAACAGCATCGAGCTGACCGAACTGAATACGTTCAACAACAAGTACGTCGTCTCCAACGGACGACTCGATAAGTCCGCTAACAGCCTCGACAAGAAACCGTAAAGCATGCGAAGACTGAAGTGTAATGGATGATCGGGAGAGAGAGTAAACACGCGCAGAGAACCAATGATTACGGATAGCAGATGGAGAGGTCGCAAATGGAAGCTATATATCTGTGTGTTGAGACTTGTATATGAGGCCGACCAGCGGAGCAATATAGTGACAGAAACATAGAGATACAAGAGGGAGAAACAACAGAGGAATAGTATTATAAGAAGGCGGATTTTGAGAGATAACGACTAGTCATAGATAGGACAGATTTAATTGCAAAGACGGGAGATTACACAACTAGATCCATTGCAGTCTAAACAGTGAGATTTAGTAAAGGTGAATCTAATCTGAATCCGAAAAACTGAAGGACTAAGAAATATGGATATAGAAGATCGAACATTTTCCTGTTAAAATTGAGTGAAAAGAGACTCTTGGCTACATGAAATTGCTTTTTGGTCAGATGAGGTCAAGTCTAGTACAGTCTATTGTGGTAGAAAGCTAAGATCTACGGACCTACATGTACGTTCTAAAGTTGGCAAAGGGCAAGCGCCAATGTCCGCGACACACTACTACAGGATCAGTGCGTCGCAGAACTCTGTTGACTCTGGTACCAAATTATGCTGCTTGACTTGATGAGTTAGGTTCGCGAACATCCTACCAAAAGCTATAACACGGAGCTCATACAGGTTCATACTAGTGTTGAACAGATGTATGAGCCTCTTGCGGGAGTCGGCCATCCAAGTACTAACCTCACACGATGTTGCGGAACTTCGGTGATCGAGAAATCTGGTGTATGCTGCTATGTGATATGGTCCTAGAGACAATGGAAGACTTCGCCAGGAAAGTGGCGAGAGTGTAGGACCGTTTCTTCTTTGCTACTCTCAACCGTATTAGAATAACTACTGTTTACGCTCACTTGATGCGAAGGTGACGTGTTTACTCGGTCATGCAACCTTTAGGAAAAGGACATCGAGTGTTGAACATATGGCTGTTGTTGTATCCGGCGCTTCAGCCGCATATAAATGAAGACATCCGCATATATATATATATGAGGATGTCCCACTCAACAGACCTTCGAGAAGATTGCTTGCAAAGGACCTTGATCAGTTTGACTTTCTTGAGGCATTCTCTTAACATTGCAGCGCGGCAGGCCCGTTCCCCGATTGTCTGGCTATGGAGTTACGTGTAGTGAGATAGTCAACCAGACACATTTTGCTTATGAATGGTCAGGACATCAGCTAACTGTCTGACTGTGTGCCAAAGTACAATGCTTGACTGCTACTCACACGGCGTCTCACTGGTTGAGCGTTTGTCATGGAACGAGGAGTTCGCGAATTCAACCGTCATTCGTATGGTAACTGCATTAGGACTTTGAAAGAGCTTTTGATGAACGCTTCTTGGCGGTATCGTTTGAGGCATGACATCTGATATTGTCGCCATATAAATAATGCTTGCCCGTCATCTGCAGTAGGGCTGCACTTCGGACAGCACACCATCATCACCAGTCGTTGACGAATGAATGTTCTGCGTTATTTCGTTGCTAAGGCGTCTTGAGTGACTGAGTTACAAGCCCAGGACAGAACCTTTCCCACCTGTTTTCCTGACTGGAGACTGGACGAAACTTCCACTGATTAAGTTACGAGACGGAGTTATGTAAATAGGCAGAAGAAGATTAAGTGAAATAGAAATTGTTTGATGCTGATAAGCATTAATTTTACAAGATGTTATTTATAATTGGTTGGAAGCGAATTCAAAATCGCAGTTCTACTGGACACAGAACTGACTGTGAGACTTTGCTAGAAAGAATCAAAAAGCTTTCGCTTAAAGCAGATGGCATTAAGACACTGCTTATAATTATGTGATTTAAACCATGTTACAAGGCGTCGTCTCAGAATTAGCCAAGTCTCCCCGCTTTAAACCTAGTCAGTTTTAACTACATAAGTAAGACGTTCAGAGAATTAGAATCGGATTGTAGTATGAAAGTGGTCCCTAGATCTAGACCATTGACACATCGGAGAATGAATGTTGCTTCTGAATCATTATCGATAATTGAGTAGAAATTTTTTAAACTAATCACAATCTGTAACTTTGAAGATTACATTATTTATACGATTACAATAGGTTCAAGAAAACCAGTAAGATATTACTTTAGAATGACATTACATTGTTAAACTTTGTTACATCTCAGCCAGTTCTGCAGATTTTCTCATCTTGGATTAGTTGCGGAAGTTCGCTTAGTTGGAGTTTAACTCATTCACTGGTTCTCTCCGATGCAAATAAAATATATGAGTTTAATGGGATAAAGACTCACTGCTTAAATTGTCTTTTAATTTGAACGCAAATTAGAATGAATAATTAGTTTTCCACCTATTCTGTGAATATTGTTATATCTTAGACAGTGGTAGCAGCCTTCGCGGAAATTCGGAAATTTACTCTTAGGTTTATTTTCTCAGGCTTTCTTTTGTCAAGAGTAACATGTTCGGTTGTTCAAAAGCCGGATAACTCTGAGTGTCTCCGTTAGCCATCCTAAATGAAAAGAATGTAACTGTGGCTAAATGGCTTATTCCGATATTACAATAAGCTTGCATTTAACGCCCTCTGCGGCTCTGCCTTCCAGTTCAAATTCTAGTGCCTAACAAAATTCATATTTCCCTTTCTTAAGGTTGTTCGATTATTCGATAATGTTGAAGCTTAAACACATAGGGCCTAAACAGGATCCTTCAACCCAGAACCTTGCTTCTGACGAGCTTTGTTTACAGAAGTGTGTAATATGTCGGTGTGCAGTTTACCTTTTCGCATTGCTCAGCCTCATTCTTTCATTTTCATACTTTGCCTCCTCTGTCTGGACTCTCCAGCAGCCGGACTTGGAACTTCACTTGACATCTTCTCTGGACAGCCCGTCTGATACGACGCAGCGCTCGTGAATAAGTTGATGCCCTGCGCTTAGCTTTATATCAGAGCTTTGGAAATATAATTGCAATCACTGCATTACGTTCTCTTTCCCTGGACCGCCTAAATGTAACAGCGAGCATCTAAACAAAACTCAACTGTGAACTAATTGTTGGCTACATATAACATACGTTTTTGTACTTTAGCTGATAAACTACCCAGTGTAATGTCTGCCAGCACTAGACATTATTGCATCATAACGCCATTGGATCAGTGTAATGTAACCGGAATGGTCTGTATATGGCGTTATTCAGTGGCAATGCAGTTTTGATAGTGCTTGAAAGTAGTGTGCTTTGCAGCAAAACGTGATAAATATATCCGGATCAAGATTGTCAAAGATTCACCTTGACTTACGCCGCTGGTACTGCGTTGATGCCCTGCTGCAAATTGCTCTGATGGTTGAATAGTTGCTTATCTTTGTGCGGAGGTTCTAAAAGTCGCCCTATGAGTAGTCAAATGCATACCTGGGCGCGAGGGATTGCATTAAGAGTCCCACAAACTGTTTAAATGAAAGCTGCAGAGGTTTCTCATTTATTTTTGAGACTACATTGCTAGACAAGATATGAAAGTTCTAACCATGCATGCTGGTGTAATATATAGTGTCCAAGACTCAACAGCATGCCCCTATCTTCTGTATTTCTTTCTAGCTAATTGTTGCTGTTTGAAATCTTAATGTTCGACTTTGCTCAAAAATTCGGAAATGTCCAGGGCAGTCTCGCTTTTAAAATGCATCTAGTTGAAAGCGACAGTGACTATTTGGTGACCAGATTACGCGTTGCCTACGGGCAACACTTCTTCTGAGTTAAAGATTTTGTTAGGCCTATCTTTCTGTAATTAATATTTTGTAAATAATAATGTAGTATTCCGTGAATGTGACAGAACAGTTTCTGCAGACCTGACGACTGTTTTCTTGTTTCTATAGTGTTTCTTAGCGTTTCAATGTTTAGGCTGTTTTGCACGTTGATGTAAATGAGGCTAAACAATAAAAAGTAATAAATTTCGCCGATTCTTCTTCGTTCTAATATGAATCGAAATAATTATATCTACTGATGCGATGTATCACGGTGATAAGATCGTTAATCCCAAGGAGGTGGTTATACGGTGCGTTTGCCACCCACTCAGGTCAAAATAAGCCATAAAAGATAATAGGCCTATAATTAATCATGTTCCTTCTTATTCCTAACGTCACGCCGCCGAGTATATGAATAGAAACAGATCAATAGTTAAACAGTAGTGAAGAAAGAGGAAAATCTAAATCTATTGAAATTCTGGCGACCTCAATGTAACCAAAAACAGTAAGTAAAAAGGTTAATGCCTGTGTTTGGTTACACGTGTTTGCGGGAGCTTGCTCACAGAGACTTCTTCGGCGTTATAGCATCTCCCACCTGTAGAAGACCATTAGTAATTAATGAATTAAATAATTAGGTTAGTACTGAGCGCCTTTGAGCCGTTCTTAGCAGACACAATATCATTAGTCTAATGAGCTAAAAAAAATAGCCATAGGTGCAATAAATCACACGATGCCACACAGAGTAAAAAATACAGAGACCTGGTGGAGTAATGATAATGATGATGGCAATGACGACGACGACGACGATGATAATGATGCTTACTATAACAATTATGATGATGATATTTACTATAACGATGATGATGATGTTTATTATAGCAATGACGATGCTTACTATAACAATGATGATGATGATAATGATGCTTATTATAACGATGATGATAATGTTTATAATAATGATAATATCGATGATGATGTTTACTATAACGTTGACGATGTCCAAAAGGATAAATTGATAGCAGCAGCAACAGAGTTAACAACAATAGTCTAGCAACAGATAATCGTAATAATGTCTTCCTTTCTTTGAAATATAAATATATCGCAATGTACAGCCTAAACCTATGAGCATGTGCTGTGCATTGAGCCCTGCATGCAAATGGATTGTATCACCTGCAGCTATAAGTGTAGGAAAGCACTTTATAAATGCCGCATGCGTTTTAATGATTTTGGCTGCGTGTGCAATATATAGTCTGCGTGTGTTAGTGGCGACTGTTAGATCTGTTTCTCCTGATATAGAGCCAATAATGTTCTAAGAACTTTCGACGACGCAGCTGGTAATCAACGAAAGCAAAAAACGTGGATGTTTAAACTCTTGTAAAACACTGGTCATCAAAGAAAGCCAATGTATACGTTTAAACACGTGCAAAAAACAGACTGCATGAAAGAAGCTGTAAACTACAGCGTTAACGGAAATCATTTAGAGAGATGACCTGACTAAGCACGAGTGATTTTCATCAGTAGAAGTAGAGCAGTAAAAGCAAACAGAAGTGTCTGGTCACCGTACGTAATCGAATTAAACACGCAATCATTTATTCCACCATCACAAACGTAATATAAATAGCGCACACATCGATGGCGAGAATAAATTCTGCACTGCAGCTGTGGCCAGAGTCAAATGTTGATGTTTGAGAAAGGACGGTTCAATAATTTTCATCTGCTACGATATTATTGCTAATCAATGCGAAACACCGACCATGGCCACGAGAGGAATAGAATTAAAGACATAACAAAAGCACAGATTGCACTCAGCTATAGGTTCTAATTTAAGCCACGCTCTGGACGCTGTAATAATTAGCTATCAAACGAGTTCCTAAATCAGGCAGCAGCGTAAACACTTGTAAAACACTGGTCATCAAAGAAAGCAAAGGTAGACGAATATATATATATATATATATATATATATATATATATAATATATATATTCATTTATATATACCCATGGGCGTATTTAGGGGGTGGCTTTACGGGTTCAAACCCCCCAAGTAAGTTTCCGAAATTTTTTACATACTTTTACATGCAAAATAAAAAAACTGAACTTTGGCGACCATTTCCAATGGAAACCCTCCCCCGAAATCTTAAAACCCCTCCGAAATGTTTTCTGGCTACGCCTATGTATTTATTGGTATATATATAACATTTGCATATTTCTCAAAAGCTAAACATCCACGGTAGCCTCAGTAGGCATACTGACGAAACAGTATGCAGTTAAGCTCATGTTCTCGCGGTCAAGCGGAGCAGTATATATCATAATAGAAAACGTATACGTTTTCATATAGTCTCCGAGTTCAGACAGCTTTGGTGAGCATCCAACCTGGTAAAATACTACGGTTTGATTTACAATATTACAAGGAAAATGAAACATAGGGCCTACATGCATGTGTTCCTTGGTCTCCAGGAGAATTATACAGCCATCCATTACAGTAATCGTCTCAGGGGAGATCAAACACGCACATTCGACGTTGCAAGGCGAGCTTCCAAACCAGTCGGCTACTCTATCGCACATAACTTACGTCCCTGAATACAGACGAATGATGATACACGTTTTAATCGCTAGGATCGCTGCTTCCTTTTTGGCCACCGACCTCTCGTCTGATAATCGGGCCAAGATGTCTGCAGACCAATCATTAACTTAGATCGTGTGTACTACGCTGCCTATGTGTCTGTCATTGTGTAACGTATGTTACACGATATAACATGATGAAGCATGACATGATGTAACATTCATTCATTCATTCGTTCATTCATTTCAGGTATTTGTATAGCGCCCCTTCAAGATTTCTACTCAGAGGCGCTCCCGACTGCAGCGTGGACGCTGAATCGGAGTTTCACGCCGAAGCGCATGAGCAATTGCGAGTGAAGGACTTGCCCAGGGTCCATACGCGGCGGCTTGAGGTGGATTCGAACCCGCAACCCTCCGGCTATATAATTCCATGCAAGGCACCGAACATACCCCTACACCACCGCATGATAATTTAACATAACATATTAACATTCATTCTGATTCATTCATTCTGAGAATTTATATAGCGCCTCTTCGTGATATCTACTCAGAGGCGCTCTCTGCGCTAGCCTATTATGATGTTAAGTGTCATTACGAACGAAAATATTACATCAGTTAGCAAAACAGTGCACAACAAGCTAGAAGAGTCACCTCTGCCGGGCCCACGCAGTGCACGCACACGCTTGGAACCGACCAACGGATTCCCGTCGACAGCTGAAGATGGCGTGGATGGTCAGAGTCCATGACATAACATAACATGGATTTTTAGTGTTTCTGAAGATTTCCTCTGCGTTAGAACCATAGAGATATATAATATATAAATACATCACTAGAGCGAGCATCTACCATCTATGTCGAGGCTGCCGATTCAAAACGGCCTTGGCCCTTAAGCTAGCCAAAAATGAGCGTTGACTGACGTCATAATCGAGAAATCGACGTTTATTGCGTGGACACGTCACCAATTATGTTAATGAGCGCTGGCTGACGTCATTCAAGCTCATTTCACAGTACAACTTCAGCTGTGATAGGCTACACAAAAGTAAACATCGATAATCTATAGTTAGAATGCCTAGCTTGGGGTTCAAGGTCGCTTAGCGATTGTGACTTCACTGCGACCTGAAGGAAATATACGTCATACGGTCTCTAGCGCTAATAGTATATGTCATTGGTTAGAACCCTTCATTCCTCAAACATTTTATTCTAATATACGCTTGAAATTCCGCTTGTGCCAGATGGTCATTACTATCACCCATACTGCGAAGGAACTATAGGTCTATCTATCCATCAAGGCACTTACTTCGTATATTTCAGAGGTAGCGCTCGTGATTAAGCTGGTGCCCTGCTCTTAGTCTTAGAGTGGCGCTTTACAAATTTGAAGTTTACGATTACGATTACGAGTACGGTACGTGTTGGGTGCCTGCCGGGCCTTACCGGTAATTCTCTCGTTCTCAAGTACTTCGTGTAGGCATCTTCATGGTTTTACAAACGGTCAATTGTCCACTGTTCCAATCTGTAACTGACCCTATAATTATACGAGATTTTACGATTGCCCAACCACGTATTCTCAGTGGCATCGAACAAAGACTTCTAGCTTTGCCAGTGATCGATCTTCATAAGCGAAGAATCAGGAGTGGCCTTTGTATTGCATCAGTTGTAGGGTGTGCTTTGTCTGGATTCCGATGTACTGCCGCACGTTCAGCTGCTCATTAGGGTTTTCCGAGGCAGCGACGGAGTGTCTTCCAGCGTTCAAGCGGAGTAGCATGTGTCCCTCCAATTAGACTGGAATGCTGCTGAGGAATCCCCAAAGACGTCTTCCCAATCATTCGCTCGGTGGTGCAGCGCTGGTCATGGAAAACCGATGGAACCAGAAACTGACTGACGCTATTCATTATTACAGGAGTTCAGTTCTGCGCTAAGTCGACAGTGCACCAGCTCCAGGACACAAGTAGATTATTATTATTATTATTATTATTATTATTATTATTATTATTATTATTATTATTATTATTATTATTATTATTATTATTATTATTATTATTATTATTATTATTATTATTATTATTATTATTATTATTATTATTATTATTATTATTATTATTATTATTATTATTATTATTATTAGTATTAGTAGTAGTAGTAGTAGTAGTAGTAGTAGTAGTAGTAGTAGTAGTAGTAGTAGTAGTAGTAGTAGCAGTAGCAGTAGCAGTAGCAGTAGCAGTAGCAGTAGCAGTAGCAGTAGCAGTAGCAGTAGCAATAGCAGAAGCAGTAGCAGTAGTAGTAGCATTAGTAGTAGTAGCATTAGTAGTAGTAGCAGTGGAAGTAGTGAAAGTGGTGGTGGTGGTGGTGGTGGTGGTGGTGGTGGTGGTGGTGGTGGTGGTGGTGGTGGTGGTGGTTCAGGCACGAAAATGTTAATTAACGCGAGCAAGGTCACATAGAAATGCTAATCTGAGGCGCGGTTAATCAGTCGCCAGGTGAAGAACAGATTAATTACCAGATGCTTGAAAGCCAATAAGAAAATTTAAGTTTTGAGGCGTTCCTTCGAAAAAGAGCAACGTTGGAGCATCGGATAAAAATTGATTGACAAGACAACACTAAAATATGCATGCATTTAAGTGTGTGTGTGTGTGAGAGTATAATTATATGCATGCATGTGAATATATATTATGCATGTATGTATATGTATATTTATGACGGGCAATGAACTCGTTTGCAGAAAGAAATACTTATATATAAGCAACTCGAGAACCGTACAGAGGAGGCTGGGAAAGAAGAAACTTGGCAGACACGAATATGTAAATGAACACGTTTTTCTATTGCGGTTGTGTATGGCCTCGATCATGTTCATTTTTCAATGAATTGATCGGGTGAGATCCTACATCGCTTCTGCCCCTTTGAATGGGTGCACGCCATGGAGTTAAGGTTCCCGTTTACCGAAGACAGGAGAAGGAAAAGACCTTGGCAAAATTCGCTCTATGCCGATAAAAAGTCAAGTTTACGCAAAAGAATGACAAAATATTCTTTAGTAAAGAGATACGTCCACAAATCACAATCGAAACTCTAATTTCATGTATCTACATGTATATGCGACGTTTACTATAATCATGTAGACATTTACAGGAACGTGTGCACAATGTAAACTTTTTAATTTAAGAAATATTCAAAAAGCGAACAGTAGTTAATAAAGTCATTTAAAAGTTAAAGGCCCATAATGACAATGATGATCAAGTAAAAATAAATGTATTGTTAGTGGTATTTACAAGTGCATGTAATATAATAAATGTATCAAATATCTATCCGCCCCATTGTTTTTCTTTACTACCTTTCTATCTATTCGCATTCACTTTGTTTTTTATATGATTATCATATTAATATATAGATAAATCATTAAAATTTTTTAAACCTACAGAATAATATCGTACAAAATATATCTCTTGTAAGATAGGCCTACCTGCCTTCATAAGGTTTCAGAATTAAAAACATTTTAACTGAGTAAAAGATTTGGCGTGAGTTTAGTTTTTCTAAACGATTATTGTTACATACTCCTTCGCTCTAGGTAATTAATCTAAATAGTAATTGAAAAGAACAGTTTTCAGGAACAGTTGGATTTCGAACAATGCTAAATTGTATCATTATTATTATGCATAAATCAGGCGCCACTATCTAATAATGACCAAGCATCATTTGAAGGCGCTGAGCAATTGTGAGTGAAGGACTTGCTCAAGGTCCCTACACGGTAACATCTCCGGGGGAGGATCGAACCCATACTCTCCTCGTTGCAAGGCGAGCGCTTTAATCATTCAGCTACTAAGTCCCTCAGTTTTGACAGTGTGATGTTCAATGGTAGCAGCTACACTTCTATATCATTTTAGCAATTTTCACAGAGTTGTAACGATTTCAAAGCTCTTTTGGCTAAAACGTACTCAAAGAAAGAAACTTGACAGTTAGATAGTAGGTACTATCATAAAACAGTGATCCGTCGAATGCAGAGACAAATACAAAACAAAGTTTCAGAAGTTAACACAAAATCAGAAAAAGTATCGTGCATTTAAAAATATTCTGCATAGCCTTCTCCTCCACTAACTGCAAATCATTTTGGCGCCTGTGTCACCTTTTAAAGAATCTTAACTTGGATACACGCTTACCGCATACGTTTAGGTAAATAACTTTAACAGACTGAAATTCCACCAAATTTGGCCACATACAACACGTATACCGTTGATGAAAAGCACAACAGGTAAACATTGCAACAAACAATGTGCAGCAGCTACATAGCACCGACAGTTTTAGAACAATGACGATGTACATTACATTTTAAAATTGAAACTCGGTGAAATCTCTCACTGTCTCTGTCAACCGTGCAAAACGTTTTGCTCAAACTATCATGCAAAAGTCTTGCAGCAACTCGGTTTTGGTGTAGGCTCAAATTGGAGCTCAACGTTTTTTTAAAATATGGTTAAGGTATCTTGTTTTTTCGCGATTATTTCAGGAATTAGCAGTTAGCTGAGGCAAATATATAATCAGACGTCTAGTTGAGCGAATATTTTATACGCGTTTAATAAATTAAGTTAATGGAGTTCAGATTTTGGCACATTGCTCAAAATTTACAAGAAAGCTTATGTATGTATTAAACCAACTAAGAAAGTTCAATTTTAGAAATAGTGGGTTTTCAAATATTTTGTGTTATTTTAATACATTCTTATCTAGATCGATTCAAGAGAGATAGTTCTAAAATGATGTAAATTCGCCATATGCTTAGACTCTTTTGCAATGATTCTTAAAGATAAATTTCTATGCTAAGCAATGTAAAGGCAAAATAGACTTCAGGCACAGATGGGTCTTCTTACACTCATCTAGTTTCAAGTTTTAATTTCAAATCTATATGTTCCGATATTTTCAAAGAAATTCATAGGGAACAACATCAAATAACTTTACATGATAGCAATCTTAAAAAATGTATGCGTTAGTATTTAGAAGCGGAAGAATAAGAAGGAAAAGGAAATGATATGGAAGAAGAAAAAGAAGATGATGATAATGAAGAAGAAGACGAAGAAGAAGAGGAGGAGCAGGAGGAGCAGAAGGAGGAGCAGGAGAAAAGAAGAGCATTCTTTTAGTGAGACTAGAGGCAGGCGTACTGTTAGTACATTCAGTTTTGTTAGGTTTGAGATATAATGACGGGGTAATCCGAAATATCGAAAACATTTTCTGCCCTAGCAAGGCTCTTTGACACCTGAACCACTAGATTATCATATATTCCGCACTCCTAGCATTGTCCTTTTAAGCTCTTTTCAAATACTGTAATATTTCTCATCATAGGCACGACAGTAAAATTTAGTAACTTTGCAATTCATCTCGAAAGCCACAGATGGCAGACTACGTTTCATAATTAATTAATTAAGCTAATATCGTTATCATAACTAACAAATGGTAATAATGAAATACTAATCTTCAGTTACCGGTTATTTCATTTGTTCCGGTAGGCAGCAGATCCGTGCAATAGAAATAATAACAACAACATTCCGTACATTAAAAGAAAACATTCGTGCATTTTATATACATATAATACACAGCTGAGATGTGAGAACGCCCCTTTTTGAGCTGCATATCGTGAATACTGTATATTTTTGAAAATAGCTGGCTTCGTTACGATCCTACATTGACACGAGCTGTTCCTCATCTTCAGAACACGATTGTCACGCTGAGAAATCACAAGAACAATGTTAATGAGCAGACCACATGCATGCATTACACGGCAAAAACTTGAAATAGGTCATATAACACTCAAGGAAAATCAGACATCACCAAAACAAACGAAGTAATAGTGCTGCGCAGATTAGCATATAGTAGACAAATTGTGTCGTTCGGTCATTCGACGAAGAGGAGATTTATGCGGCGCCAGATGGTGTTACATGACGGTGCATCGACAGTCATTCACTTCTTCGACCATTGGTAGCATAGGCAGATCGTCGCTCGAAGGTTCTTGATAGTCACCGTCCAGGCATACTCTGAAAAAGATTTCGTAATTCGGTTTAATTCGACGAATGTATTTGTGGGAAGATAGAGAAATGGAAAATGTATAGTGGAAAGGAGATACAAAAAGAGAAGTAGATGATCACAAGAAAGATGACGAAGAAGAAGAAGAAAAGGAAGAAGTAGTAGAAAAAGAAAAGGAAGATGATGATGTTGATGATGATGATGATGACGACGACGAGGCTGATGATGACGACGACGATGATGCTGATGATGATGATGATGATGATGATGATGATGATGATGATGATGATGATGATGATGATGATGATGATGATGATGATGATGATGATGATGACGACGCTGATGATGATGATGAGAAGGAGGAGGAGCAGGATGATAAAGATGATAAAGATGAAAATTACGAAGAAGGAGAAGAAGATAAAAACAATGAAGAAAAGAAGAAAACGAAGACGAAAAGTGGAAAAAGAACGCAGCGTAGCTCACGGTAGCTGTGATCAAATGTCGTGGACATCCTTGCGTGATATTATGCTTCTCGCAGGTCACCGCAAATGAAATGGCATGCTATCGATACTCTCTGATTAGTAATATAATTATGGGGTTTTCTCTGCGTTAATTTCGAGGGCAGCTGCAAGTTTTAATATCACCCTAACAGCTTCAATGCACGTTACTTGTTTATGCATTTACACACGTAAAACTTAATTAACTATGGCGAGCCTAAGCAAGTCTTAACGTGGACGATATCAGTCAAGAGTGGGTAGTACTAGTGGGCAATCTCCAGGGTCTACAGGAGGACTGCTTCGCCCAATTACTATTCAAAACTCTCACCTCTGCTCTCTTTGCACAATGCACATGTCATTCACTCAAAACTGAAAACACTGATTCAAACTCTTCCGTTACCTCTCTCGTCGCTTCAATTTTAAGCACCATCCACCGTCTGACTGTCGGTTTGACTAATCCTTTGAATCTTGGCTTGGAAACGCTTTTCACCTTATCTATCTACCTGTTTTGACTGAGTGCCTGTGAACATGATGGTTCCCGCGACTTCGCTCTATCTGGTGCTACATAAATATCGACATTACGCTTATACGATTACCTAACAATCTGCACGAGCTGTTGTCGGTGTCTGGTGCCATGAATGGAGTGAGCCCAGTTGGTGCATATGGCCGTTGTCTCGGCTCCGTCTTGACTGTGCCAAAGGCTGTTGATCGGGTGATACAACGACTCCACGCTCAGCACCTTCCTCTCTACAAATTTAAACGTAAAGCAGAGGTATAGGTTCACTTATTTACTTGGCATAGAGAGCGAAAACAATCTAATGACCTCTTCTTGAAGAATTGTCTATGCGACCCGATCGAGTATTTAAGTGAACATAGCTTAATGGGTATTTTCTCCAATAAATGACTGTATACAGAAGCCATTGAAAAGATCTTAAATATCTTGCATATATATATATATATATATATATATATATATATATATATATATATATATATATATATATATATATATATATATATATATATATATATATATATATATATATATATATATATATATAATCCCAGTGTTGAGTAACAAGTTTATAGAGTGCGACCATCGTTCGTATATGGATACTTAGCGCAACTTTATAGAATGAGAGCATTTTCTTAAGTTAAGCCAAAGATTCCTTTAAACCAAGTAACCAACCCAGTGTAATGAGAGCAATTTCATAAGTCAAGACAAAGATTCCTTTAAGCCAGCCAAAGGATGACCTAAGACCACTACAAAGATGCAGGTACATCCATTCACTGTACGTGTGTTTTCACATTCTCAACCTGCGCATTTCGAGGGCTTACAATCAGCCCATCGCTTGCCGTCTGCTCTTCCCATCGACAGTGCACAACAGTCGCATTCATTTCACACCCGCCGTGATGAACTAACGCTACTAGTTAAGCTCTAATTAAGTCTAATAATGGTATTTGTTAATCTGTCTTCAAATTTCTCTTTCATTAGCCACGCTACTTTATGTACTACTATTACCCCAGGTGGCCCTGGTAAGCGGGACCCCTCGGACCCTTTTGGGTCTCCTAGGTAACCTCAACATGTTTTGCCAATGTATTTCTGTTGTCGTTTACCTCCTTTTGTATGTTTTTGGTTGCCAAGTAAATTCAATTAAATACAAAATCGCTGCAAAACAGGTAAGGCGTTACCGCTGCAGAGAAGCCACGCTTTCGACCTCTCCCACATCGGCTTGAAGGACTCATACTCGGGCGATCCGCTGCACATGCCGACCTTCACCGCCGCTGGGATGAATGTCTTATAGGAGAATCCGGTCGGGGTCGTGTACATCTCATCGGCGTTGCTGTCCGTCTCTTCAACCGTTGGAGAGGCTTCACCGGTGGCGGCGGCGGCGGCGTCGGTGGCTGGGGCGTCGGCGGCCGCGCTGTCGTCGTCGGCGGCGGCCGTGGCGGCCTCGTTAGGCGCTGCTGGTGGTGGGACCCTTCGCCTTGTGTAAGTTATCCGAACGAAGCGAACTGTCACACTGCTGTCCACGCGCTTCATAAAAGTTATACCGGTATGCACGTTTTCTGCAAATTACAAAACTCAGGTTGCAGGGATAGGCAAATTACTCGGAAAAATGTAACTGAAATTGCTATGGAACATGAAATTGAATTTTATATTACAAAATACATGGGAAAATTTAATTAAGCTACAAATTACAAATTGCTGTGGGACATGAAATTGAACTTCTAATTATAAAATACATTGGAAAATGTAATTTAATTACAAATTAGTAATTACTCTGGAATATGAAATGATATTTCAAATTACAAAATACATGGAAAATGTAATTGAATTGCAAATTATAAATTACTCTCGGATATTAAATTGAATTTCTAATTACAAAATACATGGTGAAAAGTAACTGAATTACAAATTACGTAATTTCAGTTACTGGGATGAATGTCTTATAGGACATCCATACCAACTTGATAGGCATATAGGTCTCTAGAATAGTTACGGTTGCTAAACGAAGCAGTAGAAAGAGACCTAGAATAGGCATTACAAATTACCCTAGAAGTCGCTTGTCACTGACGATACAATACAAATTGTCGCAATTAATTACAATGGCAATAATATAACTACAATTACAAACTGGAATAGCTTTGTAAACGGTAAATTGTAATGGGATATGGTGTTAACGATTATCCTTCAAAGCTTTCCAGGCACACGACGCGTTGGGTGGTCTCATAAAACAAAAGATGATTGATTGTATGCATGTATGTGCGCATGCACGCAGCCATGTTCGTAGGACCCACAGCGGACCAGCTTTGTATATATATATATATATAGTGTATAGATATAGAGATATAGACAGACAGACAGACAGAGAGAGAGAGAGAGAGAGACAGAGAGAGAGAGAGAGACAGAGAGACAGAGACAGACAAACAGACAAACAGACAAACAGACAGACAGACAGACAGACAGACACAGAGAGACAGACACAGAGAGACAGACACAGACAGACAGACAGAGAGAGAGGCAGAGAGCAGAGGCAGAGAGGCAGAGAGTGAGAGAGAGACAGACAGAGACAGAGAGAGACAGACAGAGACAGAGACAGACAGACAGACAGAGACAGAGACAGAGAGAGTCACTTCATCGCATTACCTTACAAATGTGCGACGTTACATTATTGAAGAGTAAAATTTCAGAAAAAGGCGCTACATATAAAAAATTATTCGTCGAAGGCCTTGCTTTTGGACAGTGAGGGTTCAGTCGATGAGTGTATCTGATTTAGGAAGCACAGAAGGAAGAAAGTCAATAGGAGAGAGAAAAGCGGACGTGTGCGACACAAAGGCCGTTGATATTGGATGAAGAAATGGCGTGATGGCCAGTCCGCTCGACACAGGCAAACACGGCCACGATGACAGAGATTAAAAAAATCGCGTACATACTCACGCACCGAAAGACCGATCGTCAGAGGGAAAATAAAAATTAAATAGGGGGAATGACACGTAGACATGCACTGATAAAGAGATAGTCCGACACTGAAACAAACAGATAATTAGACAAAAACGCAACCTATCATGGGTCTGCCTTTGCACGCGAGTAAGTATGTATCTGGTTCCATATGGCGACTGGCATGAAAACAGAAGAGGCGTGCGTGTAATGGTGCATGCTATCCTGCGAATAATATGAGAGGGAACATGGTTGCATAGAAAGGCTGTATCATGCTAAGGAAAAGTCCTAAAAATCGTGACAATTCTAGGCAGCTGTTTTTCGTGTACCGTAGCTAGATAATGGCACAGAAAATTTCCTGAGAAGGGACATTTATTTTGCTGCACAAGAGCCAGATGCATGAAAATGAAAATTATGTATTGTATATATATATATGCATATATATATATATATAAACATATATACACGACGTTATGAGTTTATATATTTATTCATTTATTCATATCGAACATTTGTATAGCGCTCCCTCAAGAAAACTATTTTGAGGCGCTATGCATACTGTCTTTACTCTGGTAGTGCCAGTCCTAAGCCTGGATGAAGAATGAGGGTAACGCTACTCATCTTTGTCATGACATAGCGTTAGCTAAGCAGCAATTGACCAACCAGCAAACATTGAGAGGACAGTTGTACGTTTCGGGATAGGTTGTACAGAATAATTTGTTTAATTAATTATTAATTACATTGGGTGTGCGTGTACTACTTACCTGGAAGATTTCTGAATACGGTCTCCACTGTCTGAATGTTGGTGACGTGAATATTCTAAGTACAGTTAAAAAGCACAGACCTGAGTAGTAGAACAAGAATTGCACCGAAACAATAATAAGTTTCAACCCTAATCCATCCGATCCTCCACCTACAAGCTTTCTCGTCCTCAACAAACCCACCTCAGCAGTTGCTCCTCCTCCTCTCTCTCTCTGGCAACCCGGACTCGGACCTCCACTGGACATCGATCTCTGGACTCCCTCTGATACGACGCAGCGCTCGTGAATAAGCTGGTGCCCTTCGCTGAGCTTTAGAGTAGCGCTTCAGAAATTTGGAGTTTACAATTACGATTACAACGAAAGAGTATACCCTTGAGCATGGCTGAAATTCATTCATTCATTCAGAACATTTATATAGCGCATCTCATGGCACCTGCTCAGGTCATCCGCAAAGCCTACTATAGCTCGCATCTCCCTGGTGCTTCAATACCGAGCAACATCAGGAGAACATTTTTACTAATAACATAATTTTTGGTTCCTGAGGGATAATAAATAATAATAATAATATTAATAATAATAATAATATTAATAATAATAATAATAATAATAATAATAATAATAATAATAATAATAATAATAATAATAATAATAATAATAATAATAATAATAATAATAATAATAATAATAATAATAATAATAATAATAATAATAATAATAATAATAATAATAATAATAATAATGATAAGATAATGATAATAATAATAACGTAATAATACCATCAACCTTGTAATGCATAATGGGCGATATTTGGGGAAGATGGAACAATAATAACAATCGGGAAGAAAATCCTGAGCACCTACGTAAAAAGGAAACAAAATGACGACGACGACGACGATGATGATGATGCCCATGGGATAATAGTAATAGACGTACCCTGGCATTGTGTAACCATTCAGCAACCTTGTTCATTGCTGACAGTGTATATGGACCAGTGGGCGATATTTGGGGAAGATGGAACATGTCCGGTTTAGCCGGGACGACACTTCGAAATCGGGAAGAAAATCCTGAGCACCTACGTACATGTATAAAGAAAACAAATGACATCAGATGAGTAAATATACAAAAGTTCTTCCAATATACCCTACCAGGATGCCCATGCGCCTTAGATGGGACCCATGTTGACGCTGTTCAGGTCCCATGTACCCATGCTTCAAAGGTTTTCATATGATTGTGGTCCCTCATGGGCTGCATTGGGGCATGCTGACAGTGTATATGGACCAAAGTAATGATAACTTTTATTATCTAGAAGGACTTTAAAGGTATTAATTCTTATGTGCAAAAAGCATGTTTATTTGTACATGAAAAAGTACTGTTGTTTGTTTATATTTATTTTACTTTAAAATTTAACTTATTTTAATGATTCACTTATGAGTTTCCTATTTAGCGGTTTACCTCTGATTAACCTCTACGTTGCTATTTAACGATATTCTCCTGTGTTACCTATTTAAAGATTTACCTATGAGTTACATATTCAATCAATTATCTCTGAGTCACTCATTAAACGATTTAAAATATATGAATATAACCTATCTAAATATTTACCTATGATTTATAGGCCTATATATTCAATCATTTACCTGGGTCACCTATTAAACGATTTTCCTAGTGATTTACCTATAAGTTCCGCTTCCGGTTTTCCGAAGAGGAAGTAGATTCTGGTTATGTAGAAAATATGATGCATGAGATCGTCTATCGTACACGTCATATCCGGATCCACTTCTGGTCCTTGCCATTGTTTACAAGGTAGTTTAAGTGAGACGGTCTCAATCGTAAGAATCTTCCCTGAAATATATTCAGAAAAGAGCAGTTAATCAGCTCCTCGGCTAAATGGCTGACTGGTTAACACTTCATCGGTCGTTCACTGTAGAATCGGGGGTTTGAATTCTGCTACGTGATGTTAAGTTGATAGTGTGTTGGATTACGGGAATGTTTAATTATGTACATAAATAGACATCGAGATTACGATTACGAATATGTTTGCATTAATATCTGTCTGTCTGTCTGTCTGTCTATCAAATTTATATAGCGCCCCTTCAACATAACTACCCAGAGGCGCTCCCGATCCAGGCCCGGTCAAAAAGGAAAATATCAGAAAGGAAAATATCCTCATGAATGAAAAAACGAATATTACCATCATTTGTTTAACGGAATTATTTCTAAGAGAATAATCGCTATCCATCCATCCAGTCGTCCGCCGTCTGTTTGTTCATCCATTCATCTATCCATCCATCGACCCATCCACCCATCTATCCATCGATCCATCCTCCATCCCTCCATCCATCATCCATCCATCCATCCATCATCCATCCATCCATCCATCCATCCATCCATCCATCCATCCATCCATCCATCCATCCATCCATCCATCCATCCATCCATCCATCCATCCATCCATCCATCCATCCATCCATCCATCCATCCATCCATCCATCCATCCATCCATCCATCCATCCATCCATCCATCCATCCATCCATCCATCCATCCTCGATCCATCCCTCCATCCATCCATCCATCCATCCATCCATCCATCCATCCATCCATCCATCCATCCCCTCCATCCATCCATCCATCCATAATCTGCTTAGATTCTGTTTGAATCACTCGGTACCATTAAGAGAACTGAACGAACCTTCCAGGGGTTTGTCGGCCATGTAGGTGTTGACAGATGCATACGTTTCAGGGAGGTCTTCGTAGATTGGATACTTCGACTTTGATTCAAGACACTTCGGTACGACGTTCAGATATCCGATGGCCAGCGGCATTGGGTTCTGCAGTCGTAGTTTGCTCATATCTCGACTGCACTGCATGTACCACAGCCTACAAACAACATATTAGCTGCAGCGCCTTCTCTCTGATCGGGGTGCTCAGTAGTTTAGTCGTTAGGACTGTCAATCGGGAGGTCCGGGGTTAAATCCCTGCCAGGACAGAAATTTAGTTCGAGATTTCGCAACCTTCCAGGCTAGACTACGGGTCTGTTCGTCTTCTCCTATTCTTCTTATGGGCATCACATCAGAACCTCGTCCAAATGGGCTATGTCAAGTTTGACCGCGTGAATAACCAGGTTGACTTGATTTAATTAACATGTTGGCGCTAAGAAAAATTTACTTAGTGTCAACATGTTAAATCAAGCCATCCTGGTTATTAAAAATGCAAAGTAGTGAAATATTTGTAATCGCAAAATCTCAAAAGCATATTTAATGTAGTTTTGAGATTTTGGGATTAGAAATATTTTACGGCTTCACTTTTTGTAAAGTGAGACAATGCGGAGTTGACCCCCTTTGAATTAGTATTAAAAAACTTCGTCCTGTATTTGATACGTTGAAGAAATGAGGAATTGAGAATTCGTTCGTTTAGTTTTGTGCATCCTTCGCGCATAAATCCATTCGCACGCATCTGACTGCACTGACTCCAATTGTGGCTCATGTTAATTGTCTATTCATTTAGGCAGGGAGACGGTCAGTCCATGTAATCGGTTAATCAGGGCTTAAGCGGATTAGACGAGCCGCCAGTAGATTCCCAGCACCTGGGGCTCAGCTGAATAGCGAAGGCATTTTCGACTTTTTAAACCCAGTAATGGAGTTTTATTGGTTTCACGCAGGTCGCAATCGCGTTTCCAACTTGGACGCTTTGGTCCCTCGTTCACAGAGGGCGAAAGGTCACAGTTAAATGCAGCAGACCTTCTGCAGTCGCTTAGCTGAATTCCCAATAGTAGTTTTATACTCTTTCCAACAGTATCAGAATACTACCACGATTGCAAGTAGCCTGTTGTTAATTGATAATTACCACGCATAATTAACATGAGGCCCATCCCGCCTTGTGAATCACGTGGGCTAGATAACCATGTTCAGAACGGTTTTGGGGGTTCCTAAAAAGCTTAGTAAAAAGTCCTACATAAGCATACATACATACATGCATGCATACATACATACATACATACATACATACATACATACACATACATACATACATACATACATACATACATACATACATACATACATACACATACATACATACATACATGCATACATACATACATACATACATACATACATAAATACATACATACATACATACATACACGCATACATACATATTTAAAGAAATACAGTCAAAACTTGCATATTAGTAGCAGAAATTAAATTGATTTCGACACGCAAACTTATCGAGAATAAACTTCAACTTCAAGATAATATCAGAAATTATGGAGCAAATTAATCTCCACATAGACAAAACAAACCCCAAAACGATAAATTAGGATAAAGAAGGCTCATCAACAATCAATGTGGCTGCTAACATGCTTCGAACACCCTGCTCAATAAGTACATAAGGCCTTTGACGTAGAGAGCTGGAGAGATGGGGTGGTTAATACGTACCTAAGGCCTTTGATGTAGAGAGCTGGGTTGGAGCCGGGGGTGAACATGGTACTGTCAGAGGTGAGTTGGTCAAGGTCACCAATCTTCTTTTCCACTGTCTCGCACTTGATCAGTTCCACCTCCAGGTTGTCCTGCAGCCAGGCGTTTGCCTTCGGAATCAACGTACTGCAAGAAAGAAAGAAAAGTAATGGTATACGAGACACGGCAGAGAGCGATTGGTTAGAGCGGGTTCGATTCTTCAGTGCCAACAATTGATGTTTGGTCTTTAGATAGTGGCGCTTAGTAAATGCATAATATTATACTTATTACGCACCTCATTATTTCGATTTCCAAGCAATTTAAAGGCGTGAAATTCCCATCAATGCAGAAAGATTTCTGTTGCACTGGGGAGTTTGATGTAGAGTTTGATGGACTGTCAACTGAAAGCAGGGCTTTTGTCCCTATTCAGGGCAGCCGCAAGTTGCGCCCAGTGAAAAACAGAGGAAAGTGTTTCTTTTCAAGTTTTATCACACTTTTTAGAAGCTACGGAGTCTTCACTCACTGTCCTGTGAAGGACCCACTTTTCCTGTATAAATTAGTGTGAAGAACCGGTGACATCGTCCGACTAAGTTGCTCGATTTTTAGCACACGTTTAGCACTACAATGTGTTGATTCGCCACTAATTTAATATGCATATTAATTTTTAGCAGACGAAACATTTGAATTGCAGACACATAAATTTATCTAATAAGAAATGAGATAAAACTCACGTCGGCAATATGGGATCTGGGAGAGAGGGGAAGCCCGGGAGGAGGAAGCCGGGAAGGGAAGGAGAGGGATTGAGCCCGGTTGTTTAGTGGGGATAGAAGCCACTGACTGAGAGGTAAAATCTCAGCCACAGAGGAGAGACAGTGAAGAGTTATGTTCAACTGGCGAACACTAACGGACTCAGCTGCAACACGAGTACACTGACTGTACACTATTGTTTACTACTGCGACACTTTAAAAGCAATGTGGTTGGACTATTCTGTTTGGGTTTGTGCCTATTAATGGAACATTTCATGGTAAGTCCAATAGAAAAGACAACCGAGCGTCTAGAGTATTGAGAATGGGCGAATGGACTTGACAAAGATTTCTGAGATATATTCACCGAAACTGCCAGTTTTGCTTCAAATAAAAAGTAATTGTCAGTCTAACTATTGCTTGACTATAAGCCTTTGCTCTGCATAATACGGCAGTTGATTCGCTAGTCTTAGAGCGTTCGGACTGTTTCGCAGACGGGACCCCGGTTCGAGCCTCATCCGAGCCCGAAATTACTGTGTAGGGACCTTTAGCAAGTCCTTCACACTCAACTACTCTTCACCGTCGATGATATTGTCGTATGGTCGTGTGTGTGAATTATGAATTGTGTAAGTAGGGCAATTTCTAAATGCAGTTAATGTCATATTGTACTGACTATCGACATGTAAAGCACCCTAGAAATTGCTCACTAGATGTGAGGTCATATAAAATGTCGTCATAACAATTACAATTATAATAGACTAGCTATAGTTACAAAGACAGAGAGCTGAGAGAGAAAGAGAGAGAGAGAGAGAGAGAGAGAGAGAGAGAGAGAGAGAGAGAGAGAGAGAGAGAGAGAGAGAGAGAGAGAGAGAGAGAGAGAGAGAGCAGGAGAGCAGAGGAGGAGAAAGGAGGAGAGGAGAGGAGAGCAGAGCAGAGCAGAGCAGAGCAGAGCAGAGCAGAGCAGAGCAGAGCAGAGGAGGGGAGAGGAGAGCAAAGCAGAGCAGAGCAGAGCAGAGCAGAGCAGAGGCAGCTGCAGAAACAATGAGACAGGATCAGAAAGAGAGAGAGCGATTTTTTTAAAGCATGGGACGATGCATCAGCCGACATCACAGAATGAAAAACAAAGACTCGTATACACACAGACACACACACGCACACACACACACGCACACACACGCGCACACACACAAAGACACACAAAGACACAGAAACGCACAGACGGACAATATGCACACTATGACGACGACACACAAGCGAGTGTGCATTGTGTTTCAACGACAAACAACGCTTATCATATTCTAGTCGTCGAGTACAGTAGAAGACCCACGGACGGAAGGACAGACAGATGGATGGAAGGACAGACGCACTGAAGGACGAAAGGACGGAAGGACGAAAGGACGAAAGGACGGAAGGACGAAAGGACGAAAGGACGAAAGGACTAAAGGACGGAAGGACTAAAGGACGGAAGGACGAAAGGACGGAAGGACGAAAGGACGGAAGGACGAAAGGACGGAAGGACGAAAGGACGGAAGGACAGACGCACTGACGGAAGAACAGACGGTCAGACAGATGGACGGAAGGACAGACAGATGGACGCACGGCCGGAAGGACAGACAGATGGACGCACGGCCGGAAGGACAGACGAATGGACGGAAGGACAGATGGTCGGGCGGACAGACGGGCGGACTACGAGCGTGTTGCTCTGTAGACGACCTGCTGGAGTGCAACCATATTGCGCCGCCGCCGCTGCCGCCATATTGCACAGTGCCTGCTGTCATTAGTGAAACATCATCAGAGGCTGGAACAAGCGACGACTGCGCCAACTCCGCCGTTGTCATCCTCCTCCTCCTCCTCCTCCTCCTCCTCCGTCCAGTGCAGTGCAGCCAGTGGTATTATGATTACCCTCTCCGGAGGGTTACGGGTTAAGACCCGCCAGTGTCCAGTCCGCTGTGGACAGTTGGAATCGTCCACGCGGCAATTTTCACCGTCTTGTTGATATATGTGCCAGCGCTGAGCAACAGCGGCCAACGCCATAATCAAATAGAGGGACTGGCTTCCATAGCTGCACTGCAGCTCCTCTCGTATGAGCTGCAGGTATCAATCGATGGCAAGACAAATCTGAGCCTTCAGCGACAGTAGTAGCAACAGTTGGATGGCTTATGGCTTATGGCTTATTTCTAAAGTGCTATGTGAGGTATTATAATAGCAGACAAGTGCTATTTGTTTCGCCAAGCAAAGGACATTTGCAAATGCATAAGACTGGTTGTAAAACTCGAGCAATGCTATGGACAAATTGATGATGACAATAATGTGGAATGCGAAAGCATGGAGTGCCAGGTTCGGAACTAGGATGAAGGTTGAATGCAACACAGGATCCACCGTGGACCCAAGGTATACCTGTTCCACAGATTTTCGGTAGCTGTCCAATGCGGGAATGATAATAATAATGGGTTTTTGTATTCTTCGGATATTTTTTTAATTTCTGACGGATCTGAGGTACCTCGGGACAATAATAATAATGTTGGCAGCATAATTATAGGAAGTGCGCCACGTACAATTCACTCGCACAAACCTATCACTTTGTCTCGTTGGCGTTTGACACTCTCGGTCCAATTAACAGAAGTGGCTTACTTTTCATCACAGAGTTGGTTCTCTGTCTCTCTCGTATAAACGGGTGACACGAGAGAAACCAGCTCTATCTTTTTCAGAGCATTGCCATCATAATCCAACGCTTTAACGCCATTACCTTCTAAGGCATCATTGCTCCTCAGTTTCTTGACGAGTTCTAGCTGTCTCAGAATACTGTTTTGTATTCGGAGAATACAAAACAGCATTCTGTAATTATTATTACTACTGCTACTACAACTACTACTACTACTACTACTACTACTACTACTACTACTACTACTACTACTACTACTACTACTACTACTACTACCACCACTACTACTACCACTACTACTACTACTACTACTACTACTACTACTACTACTACTACTACTCACTACTACTACCACTACCACTACTACTACTACTACCACCACTACTACCACTACTACTACCACTCACCACTACTACTACCACTACTACTACTACTACTACTACTACTACTACTACTACTACTACTCACTACTACTACTACCACTACTACTACTACTACTACTACTACTACTACTACTACTACTACTACTACTACTACTACTACTACTACTACTACTACTACTACTACTACTACTACTACTACTACTACTACTACTACTACTACTACTACTACTACTACTACTACTACTACTACTACTAATACTACTATTATTATTATTTTACTATTATTATTATTTGTCGTTAGAGCATTTGCAGATTCCTATGGACAACCAAACACTCAGTCGTCCCTGACCTCCATCATCACTATGTATATTATTGTCGGATGTCGTGTATTGGAGGCAACAACCTTTCTCCTGCCTAGGCTGGCCATTCTCTGTCGTCGGTCCCTCACGCATTGGCCTCCGTCTGCTGCTTTATGACTCGACTCCGCTGATGCATACTTAATCCGATTCGGAATTTTCTACGGCCTCTGCAGTGCACAGAACGGTAATCGCACTTATACGGAGGAAAGAAAAGTGTGGGATGGAGTGAAAGAGAGAAAGCGAGAAAAAGAGGTAGAAAGATTGAGGGACGGAGGGAGGGAGGAGAGAGACAGACAGACAGACAGACAGAGAGGAGAGAGAGACAGACAGAGAAAGACAGAGACAGAGACAGAGACAGAGACAGAGACAGACAGAGACAGACAGAGACAGACAGAGACAGAGACAGAAAGAGAGAGAGAGAGCAAGAGCAAGAGACAGACAAACAGACATACAGAGAAGAGAGACAGACCCAGACACAGACACAGACAGAGAGAAGAAAGAGAGACACAGACATAGAGAGAAGAGAGAAACTGACAGAGCGAGAGAGGAGGCGTGCAACATTTTCTGACGTGCAGAACATATTGCGTGGGTGCAGAGCGTTACAATGGTCCCTAGGCGCAGGAACGAACGGAACGCAGATCGTGGGAGCAATACAGTATTTAAACATTTCATTTTTAAACTTTAGCTTCGACTTTGTATTTGGGGTCGTACAGTCTGTGCCTTGTCCCACCGGAAACAGGCGATCCTAACATCACTACTGCTGACGTCAAATGACGTTTTATACCACTGATCATGATTTAGCTATCAAGACTAACTAAACGTGCGTAAATATCTAACCTCACGGCCTTTCTATGTCATCTGAAATAACAACGTTACTTAAATGTCTGTAGAGTCACTTATATTTATAGGCCTAGAGTGATTACGCCTGTTTACAGTGTCATTCGCTAAGCCAATCCAACTCTCAGCGGGCGATGAAAAGGGTAAAGGGTACAAGCGTGATAACCAGCTTACAGGGTTTCTAAAAATACACGAAGGGTTTAGAACCTTATGGCATGGAGAGCTGTCATGGAGAGCTCGAGGTCGAAATATGTCAACGGGAAAATGCCAAACAGAAAATGCGACAATTTGTATGGCGCCTATGCCTAATGAGCAAGGCATCAACCGATGGTACCCCGAAACTGAGCCATAATCAAATGAATAAAATGTCGTACATCACAGATGTCATTTGACGTCACAGATGTCGTTAGACGTCACAGATGACGTTGGACGTCACAGATGACGTTGGACGTCACCGATGACGTGTGCAGCATTCTATGACGTCTAGAGACGAAGCAATGACGGGGATGCAGACCCATCTCCATACAGAATTAGCCACAATTGCACTCTTTTTATATCTATTTCCATCAAAGTGTCATTAGACATGGAATTGCAACAAACTGCTTAAATATGTCGCCAGATAAAAGCGCTACACTTGTCGCAGAATCCAACGCGCAACCTATAACTATTGGCGACATAATTATGCCGACGTCTATTCCTATTCCAAAGGGCAGCGGTAGTGAAGGATCTCACCCGATCAATTCATTGAAAAATGAGCAGGATCGGGGCCATACAGACACTATGAAAACATGTGTACATTTACATTTACATTTTATCTATTGCTATGAACATACAGTTTAGTGTAATAACAAACTACATCATCAAATACCCGTGCCACAAATGAATTGTGCTACCAGATACTGTGCTGTAATGTAATGTAAATCTGCGAAATTTCTCCGCGCCAAACAAAAGCCAGGTCAGTGAGACCAGCTTAATCACCGGCGCTATATCAAATCAAGTCCGCTATAGCCAGGCTGTTTTGTCTGTTCCGGTGCCAGGCCAGAATCCGGGGAGGTCAAGCCGAGGACATAGCATGGACTGCATGGTGTTAGGGTGAAAATAGTTGATGATGGTGGTCTGGTCCCTTTTGGGTTCCCTTTTGTGACCAACAGATCTTTGTTCTTTTTACAACGAAATGTTACTTTGTCAATGTTTGGAGCAATAAACTGATGGTTATGGTTATGGTTATGGTTATGGTTATGTGTGGTGGCGCAGGAGTGGCATTAGGGTAGATTGAAGATACTGATAGAAGCGGGACTTGTCCTCATCTCATGGGACGCAATGAGTTTGGAGTAAACACTCAAAATTAAGAACAATGCAAATTCTGGATATTTGCAGAACAGACACAACAGAACGATGATGCTCCAAACACGACAGATGGACCAGAGTTATATATAAAACTATAGATATATAAATACATATATGCATATACCCGTATACATATATGTATATACCCGTAGTACAATGCGTATATTTCATTTAGTAGTATTATATAAAATTTCATATATATATATATATATATATATATATACTTGTACATTTGTCTGTATGTATTATAATATATAGCGGT
Organism: Aporrectodea caliginosa; assembly: GCA_020284085.1. NCBI lineage: Eukaryota > Metazoa > Annelida > Clitellata > Crassiclitellata > Lumbricidae > Aporrectodea > Aporrectodea caliginosa. The sequence goes on from JACEVL010000532.1 coordinate 617,613, forward strand.
ACAACGTTTTGTTTCATTCAATATTAATTGTATAGAACTACATATATATATACATGCATGCATGCAATGTTAGTCGTGCCTGTCCGCAGATGGATATCTGGCGTTTAAATGTTTTGCTTCATTCAATATTAATTGTGCAATCGTTGCCTTTGCAGTGCGGGAAGGATGGAGAGCTCAGTGAATCCCGTATTTTTGCAAGAACTCAGCAAATGCTGTTGTCTCTACATGTTTGCCGAAGCCCGAGCATTTATTCGATGATCCCAGTGTCAAGCTCAGGCCGGAGCTAACACGAATACCAGTGTGTACTTTGCTGGAATCAATAAGGTCTGAGTAGAGCCGGCCCAGCAAAGTATCTTGATATAAAATTCGAAACCGTTTACATATCGTTCTTGGGAAAACAACATGTCGGCGAAATATGGATATAGCCATAGAGGATCATCTTTCAAGCCGAACACGTTTCTGCCTGTTAATATTTCCCGAGGTTATCAGAGCTTCATTATAACTCCTACATTAACATGTGATACCCTATAGGATATGCTGTTAATTTTCTATACAATACAATACAATACAATACAATACAATACAATACAATACAACTGCAATTGCATTTGATCTTGCCGTCCTTCCAAAGTTCAGACGTACACACGCGATCATACGACAGAACAACTGCGCGTGAAGGACTTGCTCAAGGTTCATATACAGAGACCATCTGAATGAGGTTCGAACTCGCGCCCTCCGCGTTACAGGTTTATTTGGCTAAAGTGACCCACCATCTATGCAAGAAGATCATTTAGATGCATCCGTAAGTTTGTTCAAAGGATTGCAAACTTCAGATCCATAAATGATCAAGGAAAATGTCATAATTATGCAGTTCTAATAAGATTTCGCGTTATAGATCATAGTCACATTCTAATGTAAGGCCATTCGTGCATAATGCTGACTGTGGTGTGTTTTGGTGCGTCATCGGTTGATGCCTTATGCATGAGACATCGGAGCTTCAGAATTTGCTGATTCAGATTACAGTCACATTAAAAGTTCTTAGATCCGTGTTCACATCCTATAGTCAATCGTAATCGTGATCTCAACATTTATAAAGAGCTACTTAGAAGTTGAGTGCAGGGCATCAGCCTACTCACGAGCGTTATACACGAAATCATGACCTTCGCAGACTTGTCGAAATCACGTTAAAGGTTCAAAGGTAAAGATCTAAAGATGAGTGTTACGATTCAAGGAAATCACGTGAAAACGACAAAACGATCAACAGAAGCGTTCTAATTCCAGGCATAATGTCATGCTCTGCCTTATAGAAATCGCCTAATCGTATTCACAGACACTTTGATGAGGTTCGCTGTCTTATCTGGACTCAGAGAACACAATGTTGTCATTAATGGTTTCAAGTTCAGTGAATCATCCACGAATCACTTACTAGTTCGAACTGCGGATATATATCAATACTACGTTGTCATCAGCTTAAAATGCAAGTAAAACACCTAACTGGGTAGATTATGATTTTTCAACATGGGTTAGACTAGCTAAGTATGTAAACCAGAGGCAAGGCATAGGTATGGGTAGATAAGATATGGTAATGTAGGGTAAAGGTCAGGGAAAGTAACTTAGCACAAGGTTATTTAAGGTATGGTAAAGTAAGATAATGCAAGGTAGTGTATTATATTTAATATATTATGCAAATATGTATGTATGTATGTATGTATGTATGTATGTATGTATGTATGTATGTATGTATGTATGTATGTATGTATGTATGTATGTATGTATGTATGTATGTATGTATGTATGTATGTATGTATGTATGTATGTATGTATGTATGTATGTATGTATGTATGTATGTATGTATAATTCACCAGCTTCCTAACTAACCAACTGGAACCATTTATTACTCACTCGAATTGTTCGAATTTGATGGTTCGAATGTTCGTGGTGTCTGACGTGCTGAGCATCCGTGGCCAGAAGTCTTCGTAGAGGACCTTCGTCCCTCTGACTCCCTCTCCGTGCTGAGGTGACCTGCCCGAGTGCAGGCGGTAGGAGGACGACGTCTTCGTCGGAGTTCGGGTCAAGGCCACCTGTTCGGGGTCAGACGTCTGGTACTTGGCATCAGCAGCGTACTGTTTCTGCTGCATCGTACGACGACGAAGCGTCGAGGCCACGACAGCCGCCATCTTTCTTTATTTATTCGCTCACGTGACCGGATGTGACTATTGTTTAACGAATGTCATAGTGCTCCCTTGTGATGGTTTGACGATTCAATGGAGCAGTCCAGCGCTGTAGCGGTTATATCCATAGCCTGAGCAGCGACGCTATGAGAGACAATAGAACGCGTTTCAGATTCAGAATCGATTCCACGAACAGTGAACACAATGTACACATTGTCATTATTCATTAACAGTGGTCATTTCGTTAAGTACTATTAATTGGTGATAGAAGTTGAAGTATTACAGGGTAAACCGACTTGTAGCAAAATGCAATGTGATGTTTTTACTTTCGCTTTTGCATAGCTCCGTCTAACGAAAATTGATCAGCGGTTTAGTCTCATTTGCTTACTATGCGCTCATAATAAATGCTTTAATGAGCAAATAAATAATTTTCTACGTAAAGAAACTAAACCTCGTCAGGTGATGTGAAATGTGGTATGGAACATTCCTGCCATCTTCAACTGTCGATGGGAATCCGTTGGTTCATTCCACGAGTTTTAGCTTACTGTCCATTGTTTTGCTAACTGATGTAATATTTTCGTTCGTAATGACACTTATCATCATACATGTAATAGGCTAGCGCAGAGAGCGCCTCTGAATAGATATCTTGAAGAGGCGCTATATAAATGCTCGGAATGAATGAATGATATGACGTAATTCAAAGATGATAGCATTGCATTACGCAAAGCGGTTCACTGCAATGTACGCTGCACATTCTTTCCAGTCTAGGCCTATATCATTAATGCAGCGCTCTTTTATTGTCGAGTTCTAAAGTCGGACGAGCCACAGAGGTTGAATGCAAGAGGATTACTTGGTGGAGCGCTGGCCTTCAATAAATACTGGCTTTGAAAATGTAGATGAATTATACAGATCAACTGAAAAAAGAAAATTACTTCTGAAGGACAGAAAGGAAAATGAAGAATTATCACATCCATAATGATCGTTATCCAAGTGAATTACGACAGCAGCATATGCGTTTCATTTCGTCACCTCTGTATCAAACGATGCGTAAAAAAACGAAAACCGATGGAAGAAACTCATATAAAATGAATTGAAATACAATTATTATCGTTAACGACGACAACGGCCTTTTTTGTCATAAAGACTTAAGATGTTGCTAAATTTTGGAATAATAATAATAATAATAATAATAATAATAATAATAATAATAATAATAATAATAATAATAATAATAATAATAATAATAATAATAATAATAATAATAATAACAATAACAATAATAATAATAATAGATAAATACCGCGTCTACTTAGCACTTTTTGCCTGTTTTGAATCCTAATTCACACCGAACGCTATAGAATGACATCGGACGATAGCTTTTCCACTGTCACTGCTTGTATTAACCATGAACGGACATTATGCACGCTACAAGAAGTCAGACCTCACTTATGGTGGCACCAACGAAATTGCCAAATACCTTAATCCATTGCCACTGGTTGTAATAATTATAGCAGCACCAACCGTATGCGTGCTAGAGCAAGTCAGAACTTCCTTATGACGGAATCAGCGAGGTAGATATAAGGGTTCCATGACAAAATGTCATGTGTCAAAATGGCACGGACAAATGTCACCTGACAAAATGTCATAACGACAAAATGTCACGGACAAAATGTCATGGACAAAATGTCATGGACAAAATGTCATGGACAGAATGTCATGGACACGATGGCACAATGGCATGAAGTTACAAAGTGATGGTTTAGCACTTTAGAACCAATACGCGCGTGTACTTGAACATTTGCCCCGAAGCAACAACGCCGTTGAAGGTTGACACAATGCCTTTAACAACGTTGTTGGCTTTGCCCATTCAACAACAACCAAACTTGCGCGTAAGCTCACTAAGCTGCAGCAAGAACAGCACAGTATAGAACTCCTGCGTCGCCAACTGGGGCTTGGAGTACAAACAGGAAAGAAGAAGAAAGCTTATGTGAGAATCAGTGAAGCTCTCCACACTGTTGTTACAGACTACAGTAACATTGCTTATTTGGAGGAGATTGCAAGAGTTCTGAATATAAATGTTGTATGAACATTTCGATAACTTATATACACACTATAATCGCTTGACATAGGCCTACACTATTATTCAGCGTTGTAGTAGTATAAGTAAGCTGATTTTGCTTTTGAATATAAACATTTTTATTCCAGGTTTTTACCGTCGAAAAGGTTTTGTTACAATCACTTGACATCACTATTCGCCTTTTTAGTAGATTTCGATTTTGAAATTATCAATAATTAAAATTATCGCTTATTTACTGATTAATAGACTACTTATGACATTTTGTCCATGACACTTTGTCAGGTGACATTTTGTCGTTATGACATTTTGTCCATGACACTTTGTCAGGTGACATTTTGTCGTTATGACATTTTGTCCGTGCCATTTTGTCGGTGACATTTTGTCGCATGACATTTTTCAGTGCACCGATAGAAGTGCCCATAGGAATTACAACCGACATCCTCCCACACTGATTTTTTGATGTCTTAAGACATGCGTTCATATTCATTCGTTTTTAACGCACGTCTCACTATCCACGACATACGCATGTAAAACAGAAGGCCTTTCGAGTCGCAGAAGTTTACATATGGCACAGGGTTGGCGGCTCTATCAAAGTCATCAGCATTTTCAGTGATCTTATTTAATATTCCTGACGTTTTA